>JAQQSW010010536.1:0-12971 GCA_028646575.1 Pseudocheirus occidentalis | reverse complement strand
GACTGAGCTGTCTTCCTCCTGCTCCATACTTTGGTCTTTTTTGTCCATAAAAAAGGATTCTAGAGTTTTACTGCTGTTCCTAGCCTGCTTCCTTTTTCTCATGTTGGCCAGTCTATTAATTGCTTGGTTTTTTAGCTCTGTGGAACTCTGCTTCCTGGAGGAGGAAAGCTCTGTCCCAAATCGCTGGGGCCCTCTCAGCTGCCAGACCTCTTAGTGGGGTGCTTCAGCTCCCCCGCCCAGTTTTGGCCCACTGAAAGCACACCCCAGGACCACCACTCAAGACCTGATCCAGATCCAGGCCGCTCAATGCAAGAGCCGTTGGCCTCGATGGGTCACATCAGCCCCCCTGCTATCTGCAGGCCAAGGGCTCTGAAGCAGCCCAGTGGAAGCTGCTGCGGCTCTCAGCTGTTCCTGCTGCAACAGCTGCCTCCCGCTGCCTCCTTGCCCTGGGAGCAGTTTGGCCGACCCACTCTTCTCCTTCCCAGTGAGCAAAATCCACTGACCTTTCTCTTAGCCTTTTTGTCTTCTGGCCTGATAAATGTGGTAACTCTGCCTCCAGTGCAGCTGATCTGCTCTCCTATAGCCGTGGTTCCCCACCTGATGCCCCAGGGCCTGAGCCGGCTGGGTTTCGGCTGCGGGTCCCAGACTGCTGAGAAGAGCCCCGCCTGCTGGGCTGCCTGTAGCAAGAGATGTGGTTTCTGTCTTGTGGGGAGTTTTGGAGCTTGAAAATCTGTTTAGCATCCCATTTTATGCGTTTTTTAGCGTGTTTGTGTGGGAGCTGTGGTCCTTTGCTGCTTCTAAGCCACCATCTTGGCTCCGCCCCCCTGGTCTACATTTCTTGTCAGAGAATTTGAAACCACAGGATTGTGCTATTTTTCTGAATGATTTTGGAGGCACTTTTAAGGAAGGGGCTTCACCTAAAAGAACAGGAAAGATAACCTACCAATTTATGCATTTCTTTGATTCTTTGGGGATATCTGTATTCTTTCTGTGAGGTGATACAAAGATTGTCCCTGTATCCATTATTGTTAGAATGACTGTCTTCACATAAATCAGGGAACTTTTATCCACATTTGTGGAAACTTAGACATAAATTAGGTCATGGTATTCTCAAAGGAATTCATCAGGGGCCAGGGTAAAAACTTAAATATAAGCTTTTGTGAACCTCTGGAGTCTATCGAGTTGTTGTAAAGTAAGAGTCAAGTGTTCTGTATTACACGTTACATTCTCCTCTTCTCTAAGGGAAAGTTAAGATTAAGGACTAACTGAAATAAATGGCATGTGGGATCAGCACTGCACCCCAAGAATCTTCATAAGACATAAAAGTTTCAATTTTATTTGATGCACCTTCCATTACCACATCCAACATATGTTGTCTTTAGTGGTTTGTAGGAAATTTACGGAAGAATCTTTTTTCCCCTCTCTTTTTATCTGAGGCACCTAGCAAAATGATATGAATACATTTGACACAAAATAAACACTTCCTAAATTTAATTGAACCCTCTTTAAAGCACCAAGGTAAAGCAGGGAGGGACACAGAAGAGTGTGTGTGGGCAGAGGGAAGGAAATTCTGGTTGTGAAATAAGAAACAGAAATCATCCACTTAATCAAATTTTTATTAAGCATCTATTACATTCAAGAGATTTTGAGAAGAAAGGGGAGACAGGGGACACAGCAAGGCAAAAATGAAACAGCACTTGTCCTCAAGTAGTTACATGCTCTGGGGCAATATGTTTTTACTACCTCTGACACAGGGCAGTTAGGTAACACCATAGATAGAGCCCCAGCCCTAAAATCAAGAAGACTTATCTTCCTTAGTTCAAACCTAGCCTCAACAATTACTAGCTGTGTGACCCTGGGGAGGTCACTTAACCCTGTTTGCCTCAGTTTTCTCATCTGTAAAATGACCTGGAGAAGAAAATGGCAAAAGTACTTCAGCATCTTTGCCAAGAAACCCCCAAATGTGGTCAGAGTCCTATATGATTGAACAACAAAACCTCTGACACATTTTCTATATAATCATGACTGATTTTCTTAAAATCCCACTGCTACAAAGTGGTATGGAGGATGGCAAACTAGCATTTATTAAGAGCCTACTATGTGCCAGACACTCACTAAGTGCTGCTTCAAAAATATCTCATTTTAACTTCACAACTAGTCTTTGAGGTAGCTGATATTATCATCATTTTACATTTGAGGAAACTTTAAGCTGTTTACTAAGGCAAGAGTTCTTAACCTAGGCAATGGGTATGTTTTAAAAACAAATTGGATAACTGTATTACAATATAATTAATTTATTTTTTAATCCCATATTTTATTTTAAATATTTGAAGCAGTATTCTGAGACAAGATCTATTAGCTTCAAAAGACTACCAAAGGGGTCCAGACATAAGAAAAAAGATGAAGAGTCCTTGTGCTAAACTAAGGTTTATTCAATTTGAACAGCTAAAGAGGAAGAAAAATAGAGCTTAAAAATAAATCACAAGCACTTCTAACTTATACTTATCTTTTCTAAAGGGCAAACAAAGATAACTGCCATAAAGTACTTGTCTAGCCAAATGGGGGCCCCTGGCAGTCATGGAGGAGGATGTCTGAAGGAGTTTCTCATCTCTAAATTGGGCCTAGGCCAATTGAAGTGCATCTCTTCCACCTGTGGGAGCATTTGCTAAAGAGGCCCGGCTTGCCACTTGGATCCATAAGTAGTCACAGCTGTGAAAAAGGCGTTTGGTGCTGACTGAAGTGGGAACTAAATACAGGATGAGTTACTGACACAATTTTTCTCAGAAAAAACGAACGAGAGGAGAGGAAAGTGTGAGGAATGGAAGAAAAGACAATCATTCTTCTGTCTCTAGAGATTGGGAAGTACTTTGTTCTAGAGGGCCTGCCACTGGGGTTAGCCTGAGATTAATTCAATTAAGTTCACCAAATTTTCATTAAGCACCTGCTAGTTTTTAGGGGAGAATCACATGGTCAAAACCCAAACTATCAGTGTCCAGAGTGTTTATATTCAACTAGTTATCAAATAGCAACCAATGCTACCTGGGTGAAGTCTTCTCTGATAGGATTTCCTCCTTTAACAACTCAGTCCTGATACTTTCTGCTTGTACAACAGGGAATTTCTCATCACTTATTTGTGAGTGGAACCTGCTGTGTGTCAAAGAACTGAAGGAAACAGAATGACTGAAGAAGTTTAGCAATGCAGCAATTAAGAAAGCTGCCCTTTTCTGGCTTAACCTGAAGCCTCAATTAGAGGTAATATGCAATAAAGAGGAAAGATGCCATATTTGAAAGGAACTTCTAATATTAAGGTTAGTGAACTTTTTAACATAATGATGGTGTATGCAGTGATTATCCTTACTGTTTTAGCAAATCAAATGTAAAAAGTTCCAAATGAATTTAGAATGTAATACTTTTGTTTGAATTTTTAATTCCTGTTTAAAAGCTTCTGACATCATTTCTCCTGTATGTCTCACTTTCCTGACTGGGGATGCGAATAATAATGAGGAAAAATTTTGAGTTAGTCAGGGGTGAGGGAGTTTGTATGTCTGTAGTTTAACAAAATGAATTATCTCAACAATAGAAGGCAAAAGAGGAAACATCAGAGTACCAAGGTTCTTTGTCCTTGATAGGTTTTTCTCAATCTGAAAAAAAGAGTTGTTCTAAAAAAAAGCAATTGTTTTGGTATTTTGTGGATATGTAAAAATAAGTTTTTTTTTTACCATGGCAGCTAAAAACTTTGAAAATCTGATGCCACTCCCTTGTTTAAGCCTGCTTTCATTCTACGCTTTTACATTTAATTTATATTCCTGCCAAACTGTATTACTAGCCCTTTGCTGTACCTTTTCTGCATTTCCTCACATTCCATGCTGTTTTACATCCTTCTTCCTATCTCCTTCTTGTTTAATTCTAGCATGTTCTTTATATCCTAATTCAGATGGAATCTCCTCCAAGAAAGTTTTAATGATCATTGCATGTAATAATGACTTTTTCTCCTTCAGATCCTGAATAGCCAATCATTCAGTCAGTCATCAAGCATTTTCTGAGTGACTACTGTGTGCAAGGAAATAGGCTAACTGCTGGGGATACAAAGAAAGGAAAAAGGAAACTTAACAAAAAAGCAAAACAAACAAAAACAGCCCCTAGCTTCAAAAAGCTCATAGTGTAATGGGAGAGAAAACATGCAAATTACAAACAGAATAGATACTTGACATATTGGAGATAATCAGCAGAGGGGAGGTACTGTCATTAAGGGGGATCAGGAAAGGTAGGATTCCTCCAAGAAGGTAGGATTCTTGGAGAAGGTGGCCACAGAGGTTAGATGATGGAGACAAGGAGGGGGAGAACTGCAGGAGTGGGGGATCTTAGGCATATATCTGTAAGGGACTAGATAGATCATTGACCTGAATTCATTTTTGTAAAGGTAAGAAAACTATGACAGAGTCTTAACTTGCCTAGTCACACAGATAATAAGACTCTCAGGCAGGATTTGAATCCAGGTCTTCAAATTTCATACCCTATCCATTAAAGCATGTTATGTCAACTGCTTTTTATTCACCTTATATTACACCAAATACTAGTTATGTTATATTATCATTATTTGTGTCTATTTCATATTCCCCTGTCATTCTGTGGGCTCCGTAATGGCACGGGCTGTGGCTTACCTAGACTCTTTTCTCACCTCTAGTGCTTACTAAACACAGAGAGTTCAACACAAAATAGGCACCTAATAAAGGTTTATTGAATGGAATACAGTTCTGTTTTCAAGCCTATGGTGAAGGATAAGCATTGAGAACTACTATAGGCAAAGAGTTTGGAAACAATATTGGGTGACATGTGTTCCCCACCACTGTCAGGTTGTCAGACTGCAAAGAGTGATGGTTTTTAGATTTATAATGATATGAGGTTCATCCAAGTAGATGCTACCTTTATTGGAAATATTAGAGCATGAGGAGCCCCTGGATATTCAAATATTCAAATATGAATAGATCCAGGTAATTTATAAGTATTAAGACTAGAAAAAAAAGCGTGGTGATTTGAAAAAAAATGATGAATCTTCAACCATCTCAAATGGAATTTTGTTTGTGGAAGAGGGAAAAGAAAAAGCTGCAAATTGACTTATATTACAGATTATGCCTGTTCATATTTGCCACCTTTCTTGCATGATTTAGCTCAACATATGTCTTCTTTCATCTGTGAAAGGACTTACTACCTTATCCTTCTAGACTCACTTTTCAAATTTTATTTATAGATGGTAAGGAGATTAGAATTTATAGGAGATGCTCATGAGAGAAATCTGCAATTATTTTTGAGAACTAGATATGATGTAATATCAGTGAGATAGATGTACGCAAATAAAGTTACTTGTGTCCCAAAGATTCCCAGGATCAAACAGGGAATGGTTAAATCAAAAAGCATTTATCAAATACCTACTATGTGTGAGGCAATATGCTTGTTACTGGGTTTTATTAATACAAAAGTAAAATAGAGCCTGGAAGCAAAGAGTATATATTCTACCAGAGGAAACAACCATTCATAGAGAAAGTAAATACAGGTCATTTACAAATGAAATATATAGTGATTTTTTTTTTGGCCATTAATGGCTAGGGAAATTCTTTTATAGAACAAGGAAGTATTTAGCTGAGATCTGAATAAACATAGATGGTATAAGAGAAGAAATGAATAGGGATATAGGGTTCTAGAATTTAGGAATAGGCTATGGAGAGGAATAGAAGTGTGAGGCACAATGTCAATATGAGGCTGGACTCTTATGTTCATAAGGCAGAGTGATATAGTCAGTTTTGGAAAGGTAGGTTTTAAGTCAGATTTGAAGGGATTTAAATTTCAAAGTAGCATGTGTTTGATCTTGTTGGCAATGAGGAACCACAAAAGCTTCTTGAACAGAGTAAAGTCATAGCTAAGCCAATGCCTTAAGAAGGTAAATCTTTTATCATTACCTAGAGATATCCAACGAAGAAAAAAAAACTATTTGGTCACCGAGCTGCTTTCACTTAGTAAATTTTGTAAATGTGTAAGTAATACTGGAGAACTTTAGGTTCTGGAAATTACATGCATTTCTTGAAATTAATAGCCAACATAATATACCTTCCTCTCAACTACTTAAGATCATAGGTATAACTGGAAATATCATCCTTAGAGCTTATAAAGCCCATGCATTCTAAGACCCTCATTTTAAAATAGAGAAACTGAGACTCTGGAAGTTAAGTGCCTTCCTTAAGGTGACTCAGAGTTAGCAATAAATGTGGGGTTTAAACCTAGGACTCTGAAGTCAACGAAATGTATCTGGCTTTTCCATAGAAAAGAGATTAGCTTTTTTTAAAAATTGGCTCCAGAAAAGGGGATGAATTCTAAGGTCCCTTGTGAGGAAGTTAGGTGGCACAGTAGAAAGAGCACTGGACCTGGAGTCAGGAAGACCTAAATTGAGATCTAGTCTCAAAAACTTAAGACTCTGAGTGAGTCAACCTCTGTCAGCCTCAGTTTCTTCAACCATAAAATGAGAATTATAATAGCACCTACCTCACTCACATGGATTATTTTGAGGAATAAAATTATTATATACCTATCTCTGTATGTATACATACACATATATGTTATTCTTGGTTTTACAGTCACTGTACAGTCATATTTGACTCTTCATGACCCCATTTGTGTTTGTCTTGTCAGAGATACTGGAGTGGTTCACCATTTCCTTTTTCAAGTCATTTTATAGATGGGGAACCAGAGATAAACAGGGTTAGGTGCCTTGTCCACTGTCGTACAGCTAGTAAGCATCTAAGACCATATTTAATTCACAAAGATCAGTCTTCCTGACTCCAGGCCCAGCACTTTGTCTACTATTTCATCTAGTTATTCTACATATATACATACATACATATATTTCTGTGTATGCTAGCACAGTGCTCTGTCCCCAGGCACCTAATAAATGTTTGTTGCCTTTACCTTATTTGTTCCCATCATTAAAGTCTCTGAGTTTATATTACTATGGACTAAGCCTAATAGTGGAAAATTAATAGTCATAGAAAGTCATGTTTTGTTCTATATTAGGAATTTTTAAAATGTATAGTAATGAGATGTATGAAAGTAGAATTCAATACCTCTTAAAGGTATTAAACTACATTTCACTGAGGGACTTCAAATGAGACCTGGATGAACACTTTCAAGGTTGTAATACATGTTATTGGAGAGAATACACTCGGTTCTTTTCCAGTTCTGAAACCCTATGGCTTTACGAATGCTGATATCTTTTATAATCAAGAAGATCAATAATTATTAATTCGTACTTTAATATAGTAATAATAATAATAATAAACATATTGAAAGGTTACTAGGAATCAACTTTCTCCTTTTAAAAGAGCAAACATCTAACTAAAATCATCTTATTGGACTTTATAATGTTTATACTTCACTAAGTTCAGAATATTTTCATAGCTATCTAAAAAACTTTGTCAACCTCTATTACTTTATTGTACCCTAGAAATGTCTCTTCATTTTCTCTTCCCTATGAATATCATCTCTTTAAAGAGGAAAGACAGAGCGTTTTGATATTGTTAGCTCTGTTGTAAAAATGAATGGAAAAAATGAAATTCTTAATTTCTAAGATTTAGTCTCCATCATCTTAACCAAGACTTCTGGATTTGATTTGAGGAATAATTCATTTCTGAGGTCTTTTCATAGGATCCATGGCATCAATTTGTACTTACAGGCAGCTAGAGGAAGAAAAGAGACAGAAATAGAGACACAGAGACAGAAATTCAGAGAGATAGGTAGACTTAGACACAGAGAGAAGAACAGAGAGAGTCAGAGATAGATAATTACAAGAGTTGAGATAATTACAAGAGTTGAGATCATTAGACTTCATTTATATAATGACATAACATAGATGTGAAACATCCTAAAGAAAAGACAATTCACCTGTAATCATGATCCTGCCAAAGATACAAATGAATAGAATGTAAAAAGGCAATCAATAATATATTTCTATACAGAAGTTTACAAAGGCATGAATGACTTTTTTTTCTTTTCTTGGCTCTAAAACTAATTTTTCTTTGCCAATTTAAGAATTTCCAAGAGTTCATTGATAAGGTCACACTTTTCAGCAGCAAGGATCTGTTTTCACATATATTCCCAGTCCCTCCTCCATGCTTAGAATAGATATTCCTCTAATCTGGATCTTTTAGGATAGGCTTAGAAAAGTATACTTTTGGATATCAGTGACTATCTTATATCTGAATCTCTGATACTTAGCACAGTGCTGGCACATAGTATATATACATAATACCTGCCATGTATTTCTTTCTTTCTTTTCTTAGCTTAAACCAGTATCACTTCATATATAGACTATTTTAATAGGCAATAATTATGCACTAAATGCAGCCTATGTAGCTGAAATGCCACAAAGTATGAATCAATTCTCAGCTACTTGTGCTAATTTTGGCCTGACAATTAACACCAAGAAAACATAGGTGCTCCATCAGCCAGCACCACATCATCCATACTTGGAACCACCCGTTATGGTAAATGGAGAAATTTAGACTGATGGGGATAAATTCACTTACCTTGGCAGTATACTTTCTAGGGATGTACAAATCAATAATGAGGTTGACACATGCAGTATCCCAAGGAAAGTATAGGAGAGAAGACATGTATTAGACGGACTACCAAACTGAAGGTCTATGGAGCCATTGTGTTGACTTTATTCCTGTATGTCTATGAAACATGGATAGCATACAAATGCCAAGCAGGAAACTATATTACTTACATTTGAATTGTCTTAGGAAGATTCTGAAGGTCACCTGGTAGGTCATAAGATACCAGACACTGAGGTATGTTCTCAAACTAAACTACCAAACAGTTAAACTCTACTGCAGAGAGTACAACTACAATGGGCTAGCCATGTTGTTTGAATGTCAAATACATGCCTGTCAAAAAGATTATTTTACAGAGAAGTCACACAGGAAAAGTGCTCACATGGTGGCTAGAAGAACTTTGGGACTTCATTGTAAAAGCTGCTAAATCTTGTATGAACTTGAATATGCTTCTCAAATTGTTTCTTTCTGGCAACTTACAATATTTTCTCCTAGACCTGGGAGTTCTAAAATTTGGCTGTGTTATTCCTGGGAGTTTCAGTTTTATAATCTATTTCCGGAGATAATCAGTGTCAATTCTTTCAATTTCTATTTCTCTGGTTCTAGGATGTGAGGGCAGTTTTCTCTGATTACATATTAAATATTATATCTAGGATCACTTTTGATCATAGCTTTGAGATAATTTAAGAAATATTAGACTGTCTCTTGGATCTTTTTATCAGATCAGTTTTCTGGATGAGGTATTTTACATTTTCTTATTTTTTTAGAAAATAATTTCTTGGTGTTTCCTAGAGTCCTTATGTTTTACTTGCTAAATTCTAATTTTTAAGAATTATTTTATTCAAGGAATTTTTGTACCATTAAAAAAAATGACCAATTTGACTTCTTAAGGAATTATTTTCTTCAGTGAATTTTTGTACCCTTTTTCCTATTTGGCCAGTTTGCTTTAAAAGGTGGTTTTTTCTTTTCAGGTGATTTTTGTGCCTCTTTTACCATATCACCAATTTTTAAAGTATTATTATGAGAAGCACCTCCTTTACCAAACTATTGATCTCTTTTCACAATTTTCTCTCTTTGCTAGTAGAAGCATGAGGAGATGGCTTTGCATTATTTGTCTGATTCAAGATTGATCAGAAGATGTTCGCCAGGCAAAATAAAGTCCCTACAATGGCTATTAGATGCATAGATGGATGATTGGTTCCTTCTTTGTTGATCCAAGTTTTACCGGAAGGGATGTGCAGGTCCGGAAATGATAAAATGTGTATTTTTTGCATTGTGTGGTCCTAGTTTGTGGTCATTTCCCTGTAGAGGAAGGGCTTTTCACCTAAAGAAAGTCCTTTCCATGAATTGCAGAACCATAAATTGGTGGTATCCTTATTTTACTTGTTTTCATGTAGCAGAAGGGTTTTTGAGGTCAATAAGTGAAGAAATGTCCCTTCTCTGCAAGGTCTGTACACACTTTTTGCTTATTGAGGTATACCAAGGTATTTTCAACAGAAGACTGTGTCTCTCTTTTCTAGTAGTAGCATGAGGAGATGGCTTTGCATTTTTGGTCTGATGCTAGACTGATCAGAAAATGTTGGACTGGGAGAATAAAGTTCCTCCAGTGACTATTATATGCATAGATGTATGAATCTTTCCATCTTCCTTGATTCTATGATTACCAGAAAAGGAGTGCATTTTATTAAATGATAAAATGTGTATTCTATGCATTGTATGGCCACACTTTGTGGCTTTTAAGTATACAGGAAGGGCTTTACATCTGAAGAAATTCCCTTCAATGTTTTGCTGAACCAAGAAATGTTGGTATCCTCCTCTTGGTTCATTGTAGCTAAGGAGAAGGGCACTGAAGGTCCGGAAATGAAGAAATATGTCTTCTTTGCAAGATATGTACACACCTTTTGTCCTTTTGAGGTATACGAAGTTAATTTCAACTGAAGAAAGTGTCTCATTTCTAGTAGTAGCATGAGGAGATGGCTTTGCATTATTTGTCTGATTCTAGAAAGATTGGAAGATGTTAGCCAGGCAGAATAAAGTCCCTTCAACGGCTATTAGATGCATAGATGGATGATTGTTTCCTTCTTTGTTGATCCAACTTTTACCAGAAGGGATGTGCAGGTCAAGAAATGATAAAATGTGTCTTCTTTGTATTGTCTGGCCTCAGTTTGTGGTCTTTTCCCTGTAGAGGAAGGGCTTTTCAACTGAAGAAAGTCCTTTCCATGAATGGTGGCATCCTTATTTTCATTGATTTTATATAGCGAAAGGGTTTTGGAGGTCAAGAAATGAAGAAATGTCCCTTCTTTGTAAGGTCTGTACACACTTCATGGCTTATTGAGGTATACCTAGGTATTTTGAACTGAAGAAAGTGTCTCTCTTTTCTAGCAGTAGAATGAGAAGATGGCTTTGTGTAATTAGTCTGATTACAGACTGATCAGAAGATGTTCAACAGGCAGATTAAAGTGTTTCCGTTGGCTATCAGTTGCATAGATGGATGATTGGTTACTTCTTTGTTTTTCCAAGTTTTACTGGAAGGGATGTGCAGGTCCAGAAATGATAAATTGTATATTCTTTACATTGCCTGGCCTCAGTTTTTGGTTGTTTCCATGTAGTGGATGGGCTTTTCACTTGAAGAAAATCCTTTCCATGAATTGCACAACCATGAATGGTGTTATCCTTATTTTGGTTGATTTTATATATCAGAAGGGCTTTGGAGGTCAATAAATGAAGAAATGTCCCTTCTTTGCAAGTTCTGTACACACTTTTTGGCTTATTGAGATATAATTAGGTATTCTGGACTGAAGAAAGTGTCTCTCTTTTCTATGTATTAGCATGAGGAGATGGCTTTGCGTTATTGGTCTGATTATAAACTGATCAGAAGATGTTTGCCAGGCAGAATAAATTCCCTCCAACTGTTATTAGATGCATAGATGGATGATTGGTTCCTTCTTTGTTGATCCAAGTTATACTAGAAGAGATGTGCAGGTCTTGAAATGATAAAATGTCTATTCTTTGCATTGTCTGGCCCCATTTTGTGGTCTTTTCCCTGCAGAAGAAGGGCTTTTCACCTGCAGAAACACCTTTCCATGAATCGCACAACCATGAATGGTAGTATCCTTATTTTGGTTGATTTTATATAGCAGTAATGTTTTGGAGGTCAAGAAATGAAGAAATATTCCTTCTTTTCAAGGTCTGTACACACTTTATGGCTTATTGAAGTATACCTAGGTATTTTGGACTGAAGAAAGTGTTTCTCTTTTCTACTATTAGCATGAGGAGATGGCTTTGTGTAATTAGTCTGATTACAGACTGATCAGAAGATTTTTGCCAGGCAGATTAAAGTGCCTCCATTGGCTATCAATTGCATGGATGGATGATTGGTTCCTTCTTTGTTGATCCAAGTTTTACCAGAAGGGATGTACAAGTCTGGAAATGATAAATTGTGTATTCTTTGCATTGTCTGGCCTCAGTTTGTGGTTGTTTCCCTGTATAGGAAGGGCTTTTCACCTGAAGAAAGTCCTTTTCATGTATTGCCGAACCATGAAGGGTGGTATCCTCAATTTGCTTGATTTTATATAGCAGAAGGGTATTGGAGGTCAATAAGTGAAGAAATGTCCCTTCTTTGCAAGGTATGTACACACTTTTTATCTTATTGAGGTATACCAAGGTATTTTCAACAGAAGACGGTGTCTCCCTTTTCTAGTAGTAGCATGAGGAAATGGCTGTGCATTCTTTGTCTGATGTTAGACTGATTAGAAAATGTTTTACTGGGAGAATAAAGTACCTCCAACGACTATTATATGCATAGATGTATGAATCCTTCCTTCTTCCTTGATTCTATGATTACCAGAAATGGAGTGCAGGTTAGCAGATGATAAAATGTGTATTCTATGCATTGTCTGGCCACACTTTGTGGCTTTTAAGTATAGAGGAAGGACCTTACATCTGAAGAAAGTCCCTTCCATGTTTCACTGACCCATGAAACGTGGGTGTCCTCCTCTTGGTTCATCGTACCTAAGGAGAAGGGCCATGAAGGTCCGGAAATGAAGAAATATGTCTTCTTTGCAAGATTTGTACACACCTTTTGTCCTTTTGACGTGTGTGAAGTTATTTTCAACTGAAGAAAGTGTCTCATTTCTAGTAGTAGCATGAGGAGATGGCTTTGCATTATTTGTCTGATTGTAGAAATATCGAAGACGTTCGCCAGGCAGAATAATGTCCCTCCAGCGACTATTAGATGTATAGATGGATGATTCCTTCCTCCTTTTTTGATCCTAGGATTACCAGAAGGGGTGTGCAGATTATGAAATGATAAAATGTGCATTCTATGTATAGTTTAGACACACTTTGTGGCCTTTCCCTGTAGACGAA
>JAQQSW010010535.1:0-12971 GCA_028646575.1 Pseudocheirus occidentalis | reverse complement strand
ACTCTCTTTTCATGACTTTCACGCATCGTTCTCATTTCTCTTTCCAGTTTTTCCTACACTTTTCTTATTTGGTTTTCAAAGCCCTTTCTAAGTCGATCCATAGCTTGTAGGCATTCTTCCAGTCTCTTGGAAGCATTTGGTGTGGGAGTTCTGACTGTGTTGTCTTCCTCCCACTCTATGCTTTGATCTTTTTTGTCCACAAAAAAGGATTCTAGAGTTTTATTGCTGTTCTTACTCTGCTTCCTTTTCCTCATGTTGGCCAGTCCATCAATTGCTTGGTTTTTTAGCTCTGTGGAACTCTGCTTCCTGGGGAGGGGGAAAGCTCTGTCCCAAATCGCTGGGGCCTTCACAGCTGCCAGAGCTATTAGCAGTTTGCTGCAGCCCCCCCAGCTTTGGCTCACTGAAAGTGCACCCCAGGACCACCACTCAAGGCCATGATCCAGATCCAGGCCGCTCAACGCAAGAGCCCTTGGCTGTGATCAGTTGCCTCAGCCCCCCTGCTATCTGCAGGCCAGGGGCTCTGAAGCAGCCCAGTGGAGGCCGTTGCTGCTTTCAGCCGTTCCTGCTGCCACAGCTGGCCTCTTGCTGCCTCCTTGCCCTGGGAGCAGTTTGGCCAGACCGCTCTTCTTCCCCAAATTTAGCAAAATCCACTGACCTTTCTTTTAGCCTTATTTCCTCTGGCCTGATAAATGTGGGAACTGTGCCTCCTTTATCGCCGATCTGCTCTCCTGTAGATTCAGCTCGGCCTGACTGCCCTGGAGCCTGGCCGGGCCAGGGTTTTGCACTGGGCCGGCTGTGGCTCCCAGACTGCTGTGATGAGCCCCACCTGCTGAGCTGCCTGCAGCAACAGAGACGTTTTCTATATTTTGGAGAGTCTTGGAGCTCTAAAATCTGTTTAGAGTCATATTCTATGAGTGTTTAGGGTAGCCATGTGGGAGCTGCCAAACTTTGCTGCTTCTACGCTGCCATCTTGGCTCTGCCCCTGTTATAAGCTTTTGATGCTCAAAATAATCCTGCCAAGCAGGTGCTATAGTTATTACCATTTTACAGCTGAGGAAATTGAGTTAAACCAAGGTTGTAACTTGCCCAGGGCCACACAGTTATTTAAGTCTGTATTTGAAAGCAGCGGTTCCTGACAAGCTCCAGAACTCTATCCACTGTGCCACCAAATGACGCAAAAGTATGAAGTCTTTTATCACAGTCCTAAGTGTCTGCTTATGATATAGGTTTTCAGCAAGAATTAAGCTTCCACAAGATTATAAATATCATTAGGATTTGTAAAAAGAAGAAATAATAAGAGAGAGACAGGGTGGACATATGTTGTTGAGGAAAGTGAGACCAAAGTCAATAGTCAGAATTCTCTTGCTGTTTTTCCCAAAACATTGAACCCACTAGGATAAATCAGTGTCTTTGCCACCATGTCTCTTAACCCATTTCATATTTGAGATTTAACATTATAGGAAGATTAACTTCAAACCAGAGGTATAAGATGTAAAAAACTAAAAGGGTCTTCTATAGTAGTAATGAAATTTGAAGATCCCATCATATTGCCAAGCTAATAGGTACTTAGTGCTTAGTTTCAAATTAAGCCTCTATAAATAAACAGAATGTATGAACACCTATTGCTGACATAACAGGAAGTGGCTGAAGAGGGAGGAGCTAATACCCTATATAAGGAAACGCCCCAGCTGGTAGAGTAAGAACTTCTTGGGGCATGCATCGTGAAAAGGCAGAGCAGCTACTGCCAGAGAGAGACAGACAGACAGACAGAATTTCTCTCAGAGAGCATCTGGAGACTGAGCTGCTATTGCTGGACTGAAGATTGAAATGAGAATTGAGAAGAACTGAGAAGAGAAATGAGAATTGAGACCTGAGACAGAATGGCATGGAGGTTGTCTAAAGTGATTTTGATTTTGGGAACGGAGCTGGAGAAAGTAATTTTGATTTTGAGAACAGAATATGTGGTGACGAAGCTTCTTCTGAGAGGCAGCCAAACTCCCGCTAGAGCTTCTGAGAACCAGCCAGAGCCGCTCAAGACTTCCAAGGGCCAGCTGAGCTGCTGAAGACCTCTGAGGGCCAGCCAGAGCTGCCAGAGGAAGCATGACTGTGGTATCAATATTTTGTCTGTCTGTTTTGAGTCTATGTTGATTTCATAGGCAGAAAGTGAATTGAGATGATAGTGCCAATCATGTGTATGAATATTGTTGTAATTCTGCTAAGCCTGATGTGTGGAGATATGGCTCTGTTAAGTTTTCTCTTTCCAAGAACAGAAACTATGAAGGACTTGAGGTGGACTGGACACTGTGAGCTTCAATGTGGGGCAGGAACTGCATGGAGATCTAGACAAGGAACTGGAAGCTGTTTGCTTTTGGACTCAGATGGCAGTTGGTCAGATTTGGGCAGAAGCTGGGACCATGGAAGAAGAACCATGGAAACTGAGAGCCTGCCTTCAGTCAAGATGAAAAGACCTCTCCATAGGTACTGAGTAGTGATTGATGAAATTGTTACTTACTTGTGACCTAGATGGCTCTTGTACTTTCCATTATCCCTTAAGTGGGTACTGAGTAGTGATGGATGGAATTGTAACTTAATTGCCCCCCATGGGTGGAGGACTTTGACTTTTGTACTTTATGTCCCTAAAGGAAGAAAGCCTCTTTCAGGATGATTGAATGAAGGACTTTTTGTTTAACTAAATGTACTTTGCTTAAAACTATGTGACCCTTCTGGTGAAAACTACATGGCCAGTTAAATGTTAAGTTGTTGAGTGATTTTCTGTGAATGTTTTGCCTTAATTTACTGTTGATAAAATAGAGAGTTCACTATGCTATATAATCAGAACCTTGAAAGCTGTTCACAGCAGCAGTCCTTTGGAAAGCTGCTGGTGTTTGGCTTTACACCTTCTGACCACAAATTAAATGACAAATGGACTAAAAGACTGGGAGGACTTTGTTCAGCTTAGTTCAGAAAAGAGTTCAACAAGCAGGTGTGATTGCAATCAAGGCCTCCATGCCTTCTTGATTAGTTGGCCTGAAGAAAAATAAAAGATCTTTATAATCACTGTCCAGAATACTTGAGTGAGCAAATGGAAGGAAGCCTCATAGCTTATGACTTAGAGGGCTGATTGAGCATAATTATCTTCTTTCATGCAGGCAAAGACTTGCTATTTACAATACTCCTAGTTGGAAAGAGTCTCAAAACTGTCTAAAGATAGGACCTCAGCTGAGGCTGAAGAATAGAAGAAAATATACAGTCCACTGAAAGAGTTCTGACCTCTCTCCTTCAAAAGAGAAGATTATTAACTGTTATTAACCATGGCGCCATGGATGCAGTTTGGAAGAGAGTAAAAGACTTGGTGAAAAAATCACTGGTCCCAGAGTCCCTACAGAACAGTTTGCAGATGTTAAATAACTCTGAAAACAGTTGGAGGGATGACCATCTGGAGGAGAGAGGAAGAGTGCTTGATGAAGAGCATCAGCATTTGGTAGAAAAAAGCTGAGAGTAGTACCTGGTGAGGGATGGTCAAAGGGACAGACCCTGGTGGAAAACATTATAGACATATTGGCAGCTTTGCAATCTCAGAAAAACAACCTGTTCATTCCTATGTTCTATTCCTGTGTTCTTAATCACACATATTTCCTGTATAAATTATTTAATGAAGGTGTCCTAGCAACATGAGTTCTTGATGTATAGATATCCCATAATTCTTGTGAAACTATCATTTTCCCACTATATATGCATATCTATGCATGTATATAATATATGTAATACATATAAAACTATATATATATATAATATTTGAGTGAGGTCAAGGTTTAAAGGTAAACTATTATATTATTTTGTTCAAATCACTATTAGTTGAAATGTTTTTATTGTACTCTAAGTGCACTATAGATGAGAATTAAAGTAAAATACATAGATGGGGGCTCTGAGTTATAAATGGTTTGAAGAAAATTCTAACTCAATAAAAATGGGCTTTAAATAATCAAATTATCTTAATAATGTATATTTATTCATCTTTTTTTAAAGTGACTTTGTTTGTGTATAACATACTTTAGAAGAGCATCTTGACTTGGGAAATCTTCATTCTACTCACTTTTATATTAGTAAGTAGAATTATATTATATTATATTAGTAGGAGTTAACCATAAACACTGAGAGCAGACTATTGTTTTGAAGACCAAATGTTTCTTGGTCAGTAAAGGAAAAATAAATTTAGTCTTCTTGGAATTTAATGAGACATCTGTGAAGCATAAAACAGATAATTACACATTCCCTGAGACAGCAATTTTAACAGAATCATGGATCCATAAAATAAACAAATGGATGATTGATTTTAGAAATTTTTGTCTTTTCTGCTAGGCCAGTAGAATGAAATACATTGTTGTAGCCATGCTGACACTCTTAGTATTCTTCTCTTTCTTGCTCTGTTTCCTCTGTCTCTCAATGGGTGCTTTCTTCTTCATGTTTATCTCTGTTTCTCCCTCACTTCTCTATTATCTTACTCCTGACTTTTTTTAAAAGTCTTCTTAAATATCTTCCAGCACATACACTAAGATCAAACCAGAAAGTTCCAGAGGAAAGTGTAGTAATTACATGTGACCATTTGAGCTAACTGAAGGTTTGTGATTATTAATTTTTTCTTGCAAAAATTCAGGTCTTCAGAATTACAATCAGTAGTACATATCAGAAACTAGAGATTCCTGTTGAAACTGGATTTGGGCCATATCCACTTTCCCATATTTCATGGATTTAAGTAGAAACAGAACCTAGACAACAGCAAAAGATCTCAAACCTGTAATCCATGATTACTGCTGGCAACTCCCTGAAGGGCTAGCAGTCCATTAGGGGACCAAGCCTCTCAGCATCCCCAGCAGGAGAAGCAGGAGGGAGACAGGTGAGAGACAGGGGGGCAAAGAAGTGCTGACCAGCATGCTCACTCAACTCTTTTCACTCCAACTGGTAGTGTGTTACCTGCTGTTAAGTTTTCTCTAACCCCTTGTTTGCCAGAAGAGATAAAGTTCATTCTATTTGATAGTATTGCGGCCAACATCACTCATTCAAAGCAGAGGAAAGTAAATTTAGAAAGTGCAAAGGAAACCTAACTACAGGAGGGGGGGAGAAATATATGTGTGTGTGTGTGTGTGTGTGTGTGTGTGTGTGTGTATGCGTGTATGTATATGTGTATGTAAATGTATATGTATATATCTGTTTATGTATGTATATGTATATATGCACTATTATATATATACCTATCATATATATGTATATATGATAGGTATATATACACACACAGACCCATATATACTATACATACAAACTTATATGTGTATATACACATATATAGACATATAGACATATATCTTTCTATATTTTTTTACTCCCAAAATGCATATGGTAGAAGTGATAGATCATAGAATCTTGGAGTTGCAAAGGACCTTAAGGCTTACATAATTGGTGACCTACCCAGTTCTGACTTTCCCTTTCAATATCCCTAACAGTGCCTCCTTTCCCCTGCTAATAATGGAGAACTCACAATTTATTGAAGCCACCCTTTCCATTTTAGGATATATCTGATTGTTTGAAAATCCTTATGTAGATTGAGACCAGACTTTTCTCCCCAGAAATTTCTTCCATACATTCCAGTTATTCTAATTAGAATCACACAGGCTCTCTCTAGTCCCTCATCCATGAGCTAGTCCTTCAAATATTTGAAAAGGGTTGTTTTAGTCTTCTTTTCCCTGGGCTAAATGTCTTCATTTCCAGCAAGACTTCTCCTATATCATGGTCTCCAGCTTTCACACTGTTCTGCCTGCCCACTTGTCCTAGACATACTCCAACTTGTCAATATCTCCCTTAAAAAGCCATACCCATAACTGAAGATAATACCCTACATGATGTTCTACTAATAAAATGTACAGGGAACTATTACCCACCTTTTCTGCATATTGTTGCTTTGAAGATAGATGTCGGACAATAACAACAACAATATTCTTAGATATATAGAATTTCAATGTGTGTCAAGAGCTTTACACATATTATCTCTCTTTAGTCTTACAGCAGTCCTGGGAGGTAGTGCTATTATTGTCACTTTATTCATTTTACAAATGAAGATACTGAGACAGGTCAGGGTAAGTGATGGATCCAGGGTCACACAGCTAGTAAGTGTCTGATGCCAGATTTGAACTCAGGATTTCCTGTCTCCAGATCTAGCATTCTACGAGAGGAGAGCAGAATTTTCCAGTGACCTGCACAGAATGTATGATATGTGTCTTTCTGCCATGATCCAGTCATTTCTACCTGTGCTGAAAACACAGTTTAGTCTCCCAACTAAAGGAAAGGTAAAGGGTCTGGAAGCATATCCCTCTACTTGGTAGGTTTTTAGAAGCAAAGCAGTGTTCCTTAAACAAATTAAAAAGGTTTCAGGGTTAAAATCAAATAATAAAGAGTTTCTGATGAAGTCAAAATGAATCCTGACATATCAAGAGATTGTATGGTGGAATAATGATATGTAAAAGAAAGAGGGAAACACGTTCAAGATGGACACATTGTCCAGCTGACCCTCCCAGGGCTGGACACCTGAACTATTCCCTCTCCAGTACCTAGTAATTGTTGTTTGCCCTTGTTCAGTTCTGTAGGAGCCTTCCTTTGATGCTGAGGGTAGGAATGTGGTGTTTAGGCTTTAATTTCCTACTTTCACTGGCTCACTAAAAAATCCCTACCCCAGCCAACTTCCTGGGGACAACTGTAATTATACTGTATTTTGACTTTCTCTGTTCTGTGAATGTTTGCTGAATGAATGGGGTTTGCTGAACCTTGGAAGTTGCCTTTGCTTGGCATTACAACTAGGAAAGCTGTCATGTCGTTTGTAACAGAAAAACTCCCTGATTTTCCAAAATAGAGAGAAGATAGATTCTGGAGAATCTATTTTTTAAATGGTGGGCCTGATAGTAGTCCCAGACAAAATACTAATATAAATTATTAAACAGATGGTTTGTATTTTGAAAGTTAAGTGGTAATCACATGGAACCAGTATAGGTTCAATAAGTATACATCATCCTAAGCTAAATGAGTTTTCTTTTTAAATGGAGATAATAAACTGGGAGATCATAATTATGTAGAATGATGGTGTCAAACTTGTAGCTTGCCTGCCAAAAATATTCACAGAACTCCAGAGTAGAGATTAACCAGATTAAAATGTAATTGGGAAATATTTAACAAAGTAAGTAAAAAATGCAGTAGGTACAGTGTTTTTGGGTTTCTATGTCAATATGTGGAAGTAGGGATCCCTTTCTACTTGAGTATGACACAACTGGTGTAGACAGCATAGCTAAATGTCTGCAAAGAACGTGACAATTTCCCTCATGGGAACTTGATCAACAAGATTTCAAAGAGTGGGCTATATTAGTTTCAAGTTGAATAGTCCATAAATTACATTTTCACAAGTAAGTTCTCAATTCAATCCAAGTCAGTCAAAGTCTCTTCTCAAATGGAGATCAGACTACTCCACCCCTAGACAGTACAATTCTTTTAGTCAAAGTCTCTTCTCAAATGGAGATCAGACTACTCCACCCCTAGAGGGTACATTCATTTAAGTCTCTTCTCAAATGGAGATAAGAGTTCTCAATCATCACAGAAAGGCCCAAGGTTTCCCACCCCTGGACTCAAAGTAATTACAATACCATCCACTAACACCAAGCACTTTCTCAAAAGGGAGCAGGAGAGCACAAAAGGCCATCCACCCTTAAACCATAACAAGGTCAAGATAGCATCTCAGCATGGAAAGTCCAAGGAAGGACCCTTCTTTCATCTTCACTTGAGGCAAGTCCTCAGCAATCTCAGTTCCTGGGGAGACAAGGCTCAACAAAGCCATAGCCAGGGTCCCCATCAAGTCACACTCTGCCTGTATAATAGTCCCAGAACCCCTGAAAGTATCAGCAAGGTCCCCTTCCAGGATTTCTGTGAACAAACAACAAGAAAGTCCTTCTTCAGGGCTTCTGCACCAACAGCAAAGTTCTAGGACCTCTACAACAGCAGCACTCTCCACCATCAGGTGAATCTGGAAAAACAACATCAAAACAGACAGACAAAATACCGGCATCACAGCCATGCCTCCTCAGTCATTAGCAGTTCCAGGTGGCAGTCCTCAAAAGTCCTGGGCAGCTCTCAATAACTCAGGCTCAATGATACTGGATACTGCTCTTCCCAAAAGTCCTTCTCCTTCTGGCCTTCTCTGGGCTTGATACTTCCTTTCCATTCATGGCTCCTCCCAGGTCTCTTCATGTCAACAAGTCCATCCCACAAGTGGGATTTAGAAGCTCTGGGTCTTAACACTCAACCCCAAAGCCAAGTCAAATCAGGGGCATCTCCAAATTACATTACCATTACACTAGTCTCTACAATATCTTAAAGTTTCAAGATAATTCAACTATAACATTTGCCAATCACCCATTTTTTTTCCCTGGTGTCATTGAACTTGGAGGAGCAGTGATAGAGAATAGGGAACATCTAAGACTGTGCTTGATATAGTAGAAGAAGAATCACTTATTTAAAACAGATCCTGTCACAAAGAAGAGGAACAACTTTGCACCAAGCTCAGGACAGATAGAAATATTGTGTGGTATAGATGTAGCCATTTCTGTTGAGTAGAGTTTGTTCAAAAGGACTGGGTATATCTCTATCCCAAACTTCATATCCAGAGTCATACCTAAGACTACAAACAGCCACAGGAGCAAAAAACAGCCATGCTTCTTTGCTGATAATGTGGAATAAGAAATAAGAACCTGGAAATTTAGTGTACCCCAAAGGTTATCATTCAACCAGCTAGCGAGGCCCTGCTTTTGTCCTGGTCCTTTCTGGCTTCCAGGGGAGTGAAGGTAGATTTATTTCAAGTAATGTCAGAATATTTGAAAACAACGATGATCTTGAAATTGGCCATGTGGGTTCTAGGAGAAAATCAGAGCATCAGCCATTAATGTAGATTATTTACATTGCAGAATGAAACAGGGTCATGTAACAGGGGGATTCCCATGCTTTTGGCTGTCTTGGACTTCCTGCTTATGTAAATTTATGTTATTCCTTGGAATTTCTATCCATAAGGTCAGGAACTGAGGAAATATATTCTGAGTTATGAAAAAATGTTCTGGTAGGTTTCGTATTTGTTTTGTGGGTCCATGGGTAGTAACAGTGGTAAGCCAAGGGTACAATTTGTCCTTCTTTCACAACGTGATCACTGTGACCTCCTGAGTTACCTGGTTCAGTCTGTGACAGAGAAGTATAAATAGAAGGACTTCTATATCACTAAAATTATAACTAGCTGCAAACAAGGGGAACAGCTATTCCTACTTGCTTTTGTGTTTCTGCTCACATTTTTTACATGGTCCTAGAATTGGACTTTTGGAAATGTTCCCAATAAAACCACATCTGTCTCTTTAGATGTTTCTTCCTTTTCTTCTTCATCAAGATCACTTATGATTATACTACCAGGACTGCATTTTTTTAGTTCCTCCTTTTCCTTTTGAGCCGCCACCTTTTCCATTCTAGTCTTTGATCAAGAGATAATACCTAACTTTTCTATGGACTTTTCACACTCTACAAAATCATTCCTTTGTTCAGTACCTTCAATGGCTCCCTATCTCTCTAAGACAAACTATAAACCCTTCTGTTTGGCATTTCAAGTATTTCACAATGTAGCTCTGATTTTAATTGATCTCAAATTATTCCACTCACACACTCAACATTCCAGGAAAACTAACTGTTCTCCACATGCCACATTCTTTCTCTAGCCTGCGTGCTTTTGCACAGGCTGGCCCACATTTCTAAAATACCCTTCCACCTCATTTTCAAATGAGGTAATATACGTGAAGTTTTTGAACCTTTAAAATATTACATTTGATCATATATTTAATATACTAGACATACTTTGTATATATATTTTTTATTTAAATACATTTATACTTATACATTTAAATCACTATATATCATGAAAGGATTATTTTAAAACTAATTATTATTATCATTAATTAGAGTCCCTAATTATGACTAAATGCACATTTTAATACAATTTAATGCAAATTTTAATATAATTTAAAGCTTGAGTGTTTTCACCTACAAGAACTTGTTTCTAATCTTCATGGCTGTTAATCCTTTCTCTCCCTCATTCTCCCAAATTACTGTGTATTGACTCTGTACATATCCTATGATATTTACCTGGGTTCGTTTTCTTTTTCTCTCATAATTAAAGTGCCTTGAGGGTAGAAATACTTCAGCTTTTTTTTCATCCTTGTTACTTAGTACCACACGTGGCACATTAGTCGGCACTCAAAAATGCTTGTTGGATTACAATGAATTGGGGACATTTTTTGATACTTGAACACATGTCAGAGGATCTGTGATGTCATCGATGTGAGTGCAGCATTGCAAATCACCATGAAGCAGATTACTCTCTCTTTTTGTGGAATGTTCATACGTAGCTTCTGGTAATTTTCTACCATGTCTTTGCCCAATGGACTGGGGCCTTGTATCTAGACTGATTGATATTTTGTGGACACCAATAGGGCACATAAGCCATCAGTCCACCTCCTTTTCAGGTTTCCTTTTCTTTGATAACATCATTCCGTCCATTACTGAGACTGCACAATAGAATTAGCATGGCAGTCCGTGGGGCTGGTTCTTCAGTTCCTGTATCTCAGAAACAGGCCACAGAATGGGCCCAGAATTCAGTAGGAGGAACGAGCTGTAGGGATTACTCTTGTGAAATTACCCGGTGCTTTGAAGAACTCTGACCTTCTTCCTGAAGCAAAGGCTCCACTTTTTACCAACAATTTCATTCAAGGATACCATAAGGCTATAAAATATGGAATACAGGGGTCCCCCCAAAATTAAATCTCAGGTCACTCAAAGGACAATGCAGAAATTCACTGTTGGCATGACTAGGCTTCAATGTTATACTAATGAGAAATGGAGTGTGGTGGGGGGTGGGGGCAGGAAGGGGATTCTCCTATAGAGGCAATACACAATCTGATTAAGCAACACTCTGCTGCTCTTTGTTAATGGAGTTCCCTAGCTGTGCTATCATAGCTGCTTGGGGCACTAGTCCTTTTGTTTTCATGAAGGAAAGAGAACATTAGTTCCTCATGCATACTTTTTGAAGATTTTCTTGTATTTCTGCAATGGTAAAAGATGAAGATTCAACAATGTAGTCCAAATAAAAATCTAATTGATATTCTGATTGATGACACTTTGAAGGTTTCTGTTCAGTTCACAAAACAAGCTCAGGAAGCCAGTGGCCAGCAAGTTTAAGAATCATCAATGTGGTGGTTCTCCTATCTAAGGAAAATCAGAGGAAATTAAAATTCTCAAACGCAGTAATAATTCAGGGAATAAAAATAAGGGAATCCAGACGTGTTATTGAGCTCTTCTATAACTGATTGAGGAATACGTCACCCCAAAAGGATTCTTATTCTAACAGAAAATGGACTAAGGTATAAAAAAAAGAATTCAGGAAGCAGTGGCAATACCTAGACCAGTATGTCAGCTATGCCTTCAGGGTTCTGTCTCTTAAGAACCCTGTAAGAGTTACAACCACAAAATGTGTCTGTTACACCTGCAGACACTTTTATAATGATGGTAATAGGGAAATACATGGACAACTAGATAGTGCAGTGGATAAAGCGCCAGACCTGAAGTTAGGAAGACCTGAGTTCAGATCTGGTTTCAGACACAGAACCAGCTGTGACCCTCGGCAAGTCACTTAACCCTGTTTGCTTCAGTTTCCTCATATATAAAATGAGCTGGAGAAGGAAACAACTCCATTATCTCTGTCAAGAAAACACTCAAAAAGGTGTCACAAAGAGTCAGGCACAACTGAAAATAATTAAACAACAGCAACAACAGGGAAATACCGTATCTAGGCTAACCTATAAGTAATACAGGTGGTGGTTTAGTGTGCAGGACTAGGAGTCAGGAAGACATGAGTTCAAATCCTGCCTCAGGCATTTAGTAAATATGTGACTTTGGGCAAGTCACAACTTGCAGCCTCAATATTGTCATCTGGAAAACGTGGATAATGATTACCACCTACTTCAAAGGGTTGTTTAATAAGAATCAAATGAGATAGGGCATGTACAGTGCTTTACACACCTGAAAGTGCTTTATAAATTCTAGCTATGATTATCCATCAATTGCTATTAATATGAATGGATATGTAGTATTAATAAATCAGAAAAAGGATTCATTAAGTATTTTGCCAGGTTTTGTGCCAGACCTTGAGGATAAAATGAATTCATCCTAATTCTTAAGGAGTTTATATTCTAATACCACTGACAACAAGGACACATATAAGTCTATACAAGATAAATATAAGGAAAATAAGTACAAATAAATATAAAGCAGCTATATTTATTTACCTACCTATCTACATGTACCCATGCACACACACACATACGTGTGTGTGTATGTATGTGTGTAGTATAGAAATGACATTACACCTGGAGAAGAAACAATTATGGGGATATTGTGAGATTAATTTAGAGGGTATTTCATTGATATGGAAAAATATTGATTCTTATTAATACCTATTTCTATGGTCCCATCTATATAAAATCTTTGTCAGAGTCATTGGCACATAAATTGAGGCCAAGCTCAAAGAGGGCATGCATAGATTACAAATTGGCTATCACCAACCGATTATGGCTTTAACATCTCATAACTGACGTAAAAATGTAGAAAATGCATTGGTTGTGGAATCCATTGCTTTTTAATTGTTTCTTGATTATGAAAAAAACCCATTTTATTCAATAGAACAAAACACTGCCTTACTGACTCTTACAGCTAACCATCTCTCAGCATGTCATCTTTATTTAAGATTCCTTGGAAGATGTAGTGATGGAAATAACCCTTTTCAATGCTCCTCTGATTATAAATATCAGGGTAGGCATAAAATAGAGAGATGGATGTCTGCCAAAGACATTCCC
>JAQQSW010010534.1:0-12971 GCA_028646575.1 Pseudocheirus occidentalis | reverse complement strand
ACAATTAGCCTCTCACAATATGCCCACCATGGAGATGTCCTGCATAATTACACATGTACAGCCTGTATTGAATTGCTACGCCTTCCAGTGGGAGTGGGTGACAAGGGAGGAATTGCAAGATCTAGAAATTAAAGCTATACAATCAAATGCAACTGGGAAATCAGACATACAGGGATGGGGTAGGGAGACCCTCCCTGCCGTACTAGAAAGTTAGAGGGGTGTTGGAGGCGGACATAAAAGGGAACAGATTGTGGGAGGCGCTTCACGGTGGGATCACTGTTTTGGGATTGGGGGTAGGGGAAAGAAGGGGAGAAAATTTGTAACTCAAAACTGGAAATGAACAATGTAATCAAGAAAATAAATTAAAATTAAACAATTTAAAGAATTACAAGAATTTACAAATTACCTCCAGAAAGAACCAAGAGTTTACAGCCTTGGTTCTTTCTGGAGGTAATTTGTAAATTCTTCTAAATGGTGTTTCATTTTCTCTGTTCAAAAGTTCTGGACACTTATTTTTTATTATTTGCTGCATTGTGGTGCTAAGGTTTTTGTTCTGCTATGCTCTTCTGGGAAACCAATGATCCTTGGGTTGCCTCTAAGTATCCTGTCTTTGAGATGAATATATTTTGCTTGCATAGTGAGCACATTTTCTTTTAGTGTCATTGTTTTTTGTTTTTCCTTTTGCCCTTCACTTCTTTATATTTGCATTCCCAATCTATTATTCTTTCTTTTGTTTCTATGGTAAAACTTCCCTTCACAGATTCCAGTTTTTCTATTCTTCCCATTATTTTTGCCATAGAGATCTTGAATTATGCTCTCACAATTTTCACTTCTCTTGAGAAAAAGGAAAAATCCTGAGAGACAGAGTTTTTGGCATAATTAATAATCAATTTATTGATTAGGTTGGCTAATAATAAATAAATTGATGGTAAGTGGTTTCTTTCAGCAACCAAAGACATAGAGAGCCTGAAAGTTTAAAAAATCCTTGAAAGAAATTCCCTTAACAACTGAAAATAAGTCCTGATTGGTGGACATTTAATGAGGATGTAGGTTAGAAGTCTTCAGCTCTTCCTGCTGAGAATGCGGCTTGATCATGAGACTCAGTCACCTCCAGTAATCTGGACAAGGGAATCCACCTCCATCCAGACCACTCTGGTTGGTTTTCTCCTTCATGAGATGGGTCACCCTAAACTCTAATGGAGGGGCACAAAGACAGGATTAGAACTAGCCTAGACTGGATTCTAGTTACACTCTGAACAGAAGTAAAGCATCCTAGTTGGTTGGGACCTGCCCCAAGATTAAAAAGCATTGTTACCCAGGGGTTAGGGATAATCTCAGTCATAAGGAACTGAGTCTCAATGAAGAAACAGAAGAGAAAAGTCTGGATCACAATCCAACAATTGGTTATTAATATAATAGCAAAATAATATTCTCACGCTCAAGTAACAGCATATTGTGGTTCTGTGTTCTGCTCACATCCCATGGGATCCTCTGTCTCATCAAATTTTGGAGGATTTTCCTTTGTTTTGTAGTTGTTTATTAATTAATACCTAAACTTGTTTACCACATCTGGAGACTATTTTTCCTTCTACTATTAATGTTTTTAGTGTTGACTTATCTACTTACGTTTAAAGTTCTGGGGTTTTCTTCTTCCTGAGATCTTTGGTAATTTTGGTCTTCCCCCCATTCTTGATTTTTCCACTATTCACTTTCTGACTCTATCCTCTCTGGAGTGACTTCCCTGAGGGTTAGATCTCAAAGCATCTTTGCCTCCTTCCATACCGGGCAATTAATGTTTTGCCATTTGAGGTGTCTGCCTGGTTTACTTTTGGGTGGTCAGAACTAGGCCCAGCTGGATGCTGCTTAGTTTTGGTGGAGTGCTACATAGCCTCCCACAGAACAGACATATTATCTTGTCCTGGTGTCCTGGCCTGTTCCCTCTGTTCTTCAGTTCTCAGGCTCAACACTGGCAATTCAGAGCTTTGCAGTGCTAGTGCTATGAGGATACAACAGGCTTTTGCTCCAGAAGGGCTATAGCCATGCTGGCTGGCTATCATGACTAAGGCAAATTTCTAGAGACTGGAGCCAGGGTGTCTTTGGAAAGAAACAAGAGATAAGAAGGTTTGATTTTTTTTAAAATGCTGTTATCTCCTTCTTTTACAAAAACATGTAAGTGTTTAATTGCAGCAAGTAAAAACAAAATCCCTTTAATGATATTTTTCCACCATCACCACTATATGTGCATGTAAATGTAAACATGAATTTTTTTTAAAAATTAAGCACAAAGGTAATTTCATACACTAAAGCTAGTATTTATTTGAGAAATTACTAGCAATGTTTTGAGGAATTTGCTACTGTCAATGAAAAGTATTTACTTAAACTTCTATTTAATTGTAAAAACTAAAAAGCCCTGTGTGATAGAAGATCTTGTGTTACCTGCTACTATTAAAATGTCAGAAATAGTTCATGGGCAAAAGTATGGGGATGAAATTCATAAAATTCCTTTATCAAATGATACTGTTTGCAAAAGAATTTCTAAAATTAGTAATGACCAAGAGGTTTCTCATGGTAGGAAGCAGAAAAGAAGGGTTTATTATGATCTTGAGAAAGGGCCACCCTCCTGACAAATGGTCAGGGAGGAGAAGCAATGTACAAAAGGAAGTGGTGAAGTTATAAAGCCCTAACATGGAATTCTCCCCCACTCCCCCTGACCCTTTTCTTCTATTGGCTGGAAGTTAGGCGTACAATCTTAGCGTAGCAATCTACTTCAAGTACTGGAACAAGGAAACAGTAACCACCCAATGTACATTTGAGAAAGCACTTCTGTCCTCATTTGGCATAGCTTATGCTGAGGAGTCACTGAGGAGTTCTGAGTTCTGAGTCCTTGCAAATCATGTGATTTCCAGGGAAGGGGAACTTGGGCCCTTAGCATCTTAAAGATGATAAATTCTTCACCGAAAAATGGAAAAATTGCATTGGCGTCTGTATAGATGATGTTTGAACAATAATAGGCAACAACATTGAATTCATAGCAAAAGTTAAAGCTGGTAACAATGAACATATCTCTTTTACTCAGTGCATGACCCATTGGGAGGTACTCATAGCCAATATATATATATATATATATATAATCACCAGAGTTAGGCGTTGTACTTTATAATACCATCCATGTTATTAACTTCATTAAAAGCTGCCCTCCTGTCCTAGACAACAGAGATAAGTGAAGTTGCTTTATCTTGAGTGCATAATCTCTGTTTTGGAGAGGTTTGAGAAGTTATGGAATCAAAGAAGATGTCTAATACTTCACATGCTGCTCCCATAACCCGGAGGGGCCAAGGTGACCACATTTAAGCTACATCCCATTTTTCCTAAGCTTCAACTCTCTTCTGAGAGAAAGGAAGTGTGTTTCATAATTATTTCTTGTAGATGGAGATTGTTCATTGTAATGCATCAGAGCTTTGGTACCTTTCCATGCCATTGTCATCTATTAGCATATAAAAGGGGATGGGCCATTTAGGATTCAGTCCTGAGGGCATTCTTCAATCAATGGTAAGCACTTTGTTTCCAGTTTTTGCCAAGATAAAGAAGGTTGCTATGAATGTTTTGTTATATAGTATATATAGTAGGGGTGTTCCCTACTGCAGATAACATATCAAAACTATTCTCCTCCCCGCCTCACTGTCCTTGGACCATATGCCCAATAATGAGATTGATGGTTTAACAGATAAGGAATACAGTTTAGTGACTCCTCTAATATAATCCTTGACTTTGAACATTCTATCCATATTCCTTCCTCATCTCTTTCTAATCCTGCCCAGATTTCTAGCTACTTCTATAACTTTTTTCTTTCCTTTTTGTTTATTATCTTGACCAGACTATGATTATATTGTTGTCTCCCAGTCGGGAAACTCCCTCTGCCAATGTAGCTCTGTACCTATTCTGCAATTCAGAGCTTTTGAGAGTTGCCAGGATACCATTATGAGGTTAAGTGACTTGCCCAGGTTCATATAGCTGACTTCAAGGCCAGTTCTCAATCTATTATGCTGCTTCTCCACTTCCTATAACCTTTCACACAGCATCCCCACATACTCCCAGCTTGTCTTTGCCTTACTCTGGCTTATTCTCAAGTTTTGTTGCTTGATTTGAGGACAGTTTTGCTAATGAGCCAGGTTTAAATTGTACCATGTGGATGGTGGGAAAAATTCCTTACCAGTTCTCCCAGCTCCATCGATATGTAGCTAAAATTAAATGACCTCAAGGGTAGTGACTCTTCCTCCAGTTGAGTGGAATAAATCCATAGACTGAGGAAAACTCTCTAAGATCAGCAATACCAAGGACCTTGTTTATCCCCAAAGCTCCAGCTATTTTTGAGTAACTAAAGGCTGGAGGACTTCTCTAGGACATAAATCCTGCTGCTAGCTCCACCTACCTGGTTCCAGATAACTTTGGAACTAAACTAAGAGTCTCCTTAGTCATTTTTACTAACTTGAAAGCTAGACCAAACTAAAACAGAAATATGCCAAACACATCAAAGAACAAGATTATTGGAATTATTCAAAGATTCAAAAAAATTCAAAATTATGCAAATAATTTTACTCTATGAAATCATGAGTTTAGCACTCTCTTTAAGTTGATTTCTTTATTTAAAAAACCATTGACTTTTTAATGGATTTTCCCTCACTGTACCTCTGTAATTTCATCAGCTTGATCTGATGAAACTACCTCAATCACTTTTTAGGGTAAGATTGCTGTTTTGGCTGCTAGCTTCATTAATTTCACTATAAAATGTGTATCCTTGGTGGGAGGAGGGTGGGGAAGAAGTGGAGAAGGCTTACCTTTGGAGTTAGGACTCTTTAGAGTTGAGTGAGTTTGGGGAGAAAGACAACATAAAGATCTGTGATGTGGTCCTACCCCTCCATGCCAGCTCATCCTTCCCTGTAGTTAAGCAGTGTGGTACAGAGGAAAAAACACTGACTCTGCCTTCAAATCTTACCTCTGATGCTTCCTATCTATATGACCTAAGGTTTACCAGGACCTCAAGGTTTCCTCATCTGCAAAATAGAGGGGAGAAGAACAATTTATACTAAAACAACAATGCTGTAAAAATTAATAACTCTGGGGGTGGCTAGGTGGTGCAGTGAATAGAGCACCAGCCCTAGAATCAGGAGGACCTGAGTTCTAATGTGGCCTCGGACACTTAACACAAAAAAAACTAACCCTGTGAGCCTGGGCAAGTCACTTAACCCCAAATGCCCTACCCTCCCCCCCCTCCAAAAAAGCAAAAAGAAAAAATAACTCTGAAAGACTTAAGAACTCTATCAGTTCAATGGCCCACTATTCCAGAGGTCAGATGAGTAAGACTGGTACCCACCTTCTGACAGAGAAGTAATGGACTAAATACGCAGAATAAGATATATATTTTTGGAAACAATGTGAGAATTTGTTTTGCTTGATTATGCTTAGCTGTTTAAAGGTTTGGAGTTTGTTTTGGGGGGGGTGGTTAGTTTTATCTTGTTTTGTTCCCCCCAGTGAGGGGCAGGGAAGGAGTGAGAGAAGACAAATGTTTGTTAATTGGGGAAATTTTGGCAAATAAATAAAAAGGAAAGGATGGGACTATTAGCCTCAGAGATCCCTTCTAGCCCTAGATCTATGAGTCTATGAAAAGAGAAGAACAGGGATTGTGTTTACTCACCAGTCTCAGTCCCACACCACAATTCATAGTACTCCTGCTAAGGGATGCTTGCCACAGCCATAAGGGATTTTGTGATTAGAGTTTGTGACTAGAGGAGGGCAGAGCAGGTAAGGAAATTTTGTCTGTGTAACTGCTACAGGGGCTGAAGTCACAATTATATTATAATCACTCTGCCTGACCCATCTGTGAGGAAGCAGGGGATAATTGGGAGCTTCTATACCTATAGGAGGGGGCAGAGTAAGGAATGTTATGGAGAATGAGTATAGAAATCAGTGTTTGTTGTTTTTTGTTGTCAACTGAAATGACACAATTGAAATAACAGTTGTCATTTTAATTGTGTCGAACTCTTCATGACCTCATTTTGAGTTTTCTCAGCAAAGACGCTGGAGTGGTTTGCCATTTCCTTCTCCAGTTCATTTTATAGGTAAGAAAAATGAAGTATACTGGGTTAATTGACTTGCCCAGGGTCATATAGTTACTAAGTGTCTGAGGCCAAATTTAAAGTCAAGAAGAGGAGTTCTTTCTAACTTCAGATCTGGCACTCTTATCCACTGTACCATTTAACTCCCCTGTGTGCTGTAAATTAAAGCATTAGAGTACATTGTAGATGCTTAATAAATGTTTGTTGACTATTGAAGTGAGAGGTACCATCTAGGGAGCAGAATAGGGCTTCACTGTGGTTTTGTTTTTCACCAGGATTTAGTCCCTGCAACATGAAATATGGAGAGTCTCAGACACAATGTAAGACACAACATAAGACACATACTCTTTTGCCATGGGGCAATAGAGAAATATGCTTGTTTGCTCGTGGGTTACTGGGTTATTTTTTTTCCACCTCACCTTTCCCATGAAAGATGATAATCCTCAGCCATCACTGACACTACAGAATAGAAGTGTTATGAGAGTTCACAAAAATTAAGTATGTTTTTTTTAAACATGAGGTTAAATTTAAATGGTAGAGACTCTCCAAATTTTTGTCTTATATGGTTCTCAGCTTTGAAACTACCTCAAATTATGGGAAACATTTTTCAAATGTCCATCTGTTTGAGCCTTCCACCTCAGTCATAGCTTAATCATATTCAACCAGAAGCATCACATTCAGTTCTTCAGTAGTTGGCTCCAAAAGTTATTTAGGTCTCACTTCCCAGTTTTAGATCCAGTGATCAAGCTGTCTTGTCACTCACTTCACGGGCAGCGATTGATACTGAAGCTGTTCACCACCACAATAGCAACAGTAAGGGGCAGCCACTTGAAAAATGATATACTATGGCATGACAGTAATATCCTGGCAAATAGGGAGATGGAAGACCACAACCAGTCAGCTGCTGTGTGATGAAACAGTCTTACAGAACCATCCTCGACCTCTCAGACAGTCTAAACCAGTGGTTCTCAACCTTCCTAATGCCATAACCCTTTAATACAGTTCCTCATGTTGTGGTGACCCCTAACCATAAAATTATTTTTGTTTTTACTTCATAACTGTAATTTTGCTACTGTTATGAATCCTAATGTAAATATCTGATATGCAGGATGTATTTTCATTGCTACAAATTGAACATAACCCACAGGTTGAGAACCACTGGTCTAAATGTTCCCAGCTCACAACACAAGAAACTGAGCAGGCAGGAAGTTGGATAAAGTTATAGTCGAGAGATTATTTTCTATTCCTAGTTTTCTTGTAATGTTAACTATTCTCTGAATTCCTCCAGTCCTTAAGAACTTATAAGTTAGAATGTAGTGCTTGATGATATATTGCTTTTTTCTCTAATTGCCTTCCACCTACAATTCCACTCTCAATGTATTTGAATCGTACCTATTATTCAAACTTAGTAAATAGAATACCCAGCCTGGAGTCAGAAAGAACTAAGTACAGACCCCAAATCTGGTCTCAGACACTTACTAGCCGTGTGACCCTGGAAAAGTCATTTAACTCAGTATGCTTCATTTTTCTTATCTATAAAATGAACTGGAGAAGGAAATGGCAGTATCTCTGCCAAGAAAACCACAAAAAGGGGACGTGAAGAGCCAGACACATCTGAGAAACAACTACACAACAACATTATTTAAAGTCTAGCTCATGTCCTCTCTCCAAGCTTATAGTACTGCTACTATTATTTTAAAGGACAGAAGATGTAACTTTATACAAGCTAAACATAGCCTCAGACAGGTAAGTGGTATAGTGAATAGATCTCCAGTCTTGGAGTCAGGAAGACTGGAATTCAAATACAACCTGAGACACTTAGTAGGTGTGTGACCCTGGGCAAGTCATTTAACATTGTTTGCCTCAGTTTCCTCATGTGTAAAATTATCTGAACAAGGAAATGGCAAACCATTACAGTATCTTTGCCAAGAATCCCACTCCCGCCCCCAAAAAGGGATCACAAAAGTTGGACGTGGCTAAAAATGACTAAACAACAACAAACAGCCTCATCTTTTTTTTTCAAAAGCCCATACATAATGATATGTTAACATTAACAATGTTACTGATGTTAATAATAGCATGCACACATATGTAAACAGAATATATAAGGAATTAATATACAGTAGTTTTGGGAAGTAGCTAAGGGATCAGGAAAACTTTATGAAGAAGGTGGTTCTTAAGATGAGTTTTTAAAGCAGTGGTTCTCAACCTTCCTAAAGCTGCGACGCTTTAATACTTGTATGTGGGTATATCTGCATGTGAGCGGATGGATAGAGGAGCCATGTCTCAGTTCTGAACACCATAGCAAATATGTGTCTTCGGATGGTCTCAGGTGACCCCCGTAAAAGGGTCATTTGTGACCGATAGGTTGAGAACCACTGTTTTAAAGAAACTAGGGATTAATAGAGGTGGAGGTAAGGAGAAAGAGCACACTGGTGCAAAGCAACAGAAACGGGAGGAACAGCAAGTAGACCAATATGGCTGGAAATTGGGATGCTTTGATAAGTAGTAAAGAACTAGGAAGATAGGAAGGATCAAGGCTTTGAAAAGCTTTAAATGCCAGAAAGAAGAGGAAAAATTGATCCTAGAGAGAACAGAGAAAGGTCCAATTACTAGAAAGATTGTCTTAACATCAAGCCTAAATCTCTTTGCTGCTTCTACCTGCGGCATGTGGTTCTTCTGTCTGAGGCCAAGTCAAAAACTCTCTTGGTGAGACCCAAAAGGCTGTACACAAGACTCAGGCCTCTGAGAGCCCTTATGCCAAAAGGGCCCACCAAATCCACCCCAAGTATCAGAGCTTTTAGAGGGGATTCAGAATCTCTCCCGCCTCCTCCTAGACTCAGACTAAACCCCATTTCTGCATAGTCACTGTCAGAAGTTCCTAAACATCTTAAAATAGACCAAATTTCTCAGAAGGAACTGATTAAACCCTGGAAAGAACTGGTTAAATAAGACAAATCCCATATGAAAAGGCAAGACCAAGTCATGTAGCCAGGAATTCTCCCAATACTCTGGCCTCCCTTCTACAAATCCATTTTTTAAATCAATGAGAACTCAGAAGGGATTTTGATAAGATAAAATCATGCAAGAACCTTGACTTTAGTCAGCGTGGTGATTAGGTCTCACACCTAGAAATCTATTCAGTTTTTCTCAGTTATAGTTAGTAACAAATGACCAACAGCTACTGCACTGAAAAATAATTCATCCTTTAATGAGTGGCAAACTGGTATTATTGATCTTTTTCTTTGCTTCATACCAGAACCTTCTAGATGATCATTTAAAATCATTTTAGTAATTCATTCATCAAATATTTATTGAGCCCATACAATATACAAGGCATGGTAGGGGACTTTTTTTTTGACCCTGACCTATGATTTCATCATTGTGGGGATTTCCCAGTATAGAAAGTTCCTACACTGATTGCAGCTAAGCAACTTTCCTATAACTTACAGTATTAAAGAGTTGCCTGGCACAATTGTGGGGTGTGAAAAAATGATTAAGACATAGATCATACCTTCATGTAGCATATAGTCTATTAGAAAGATAAGACATAAACAGATGGGACAATAATTAAGCTTCTAATAACCTCACAAAGGAATGGTGTTCTGTCCATTTACTGGCTGCTTTCCTTTCCAAATACTTGGAAGTGACGGTCAATAGCCAGTCAGTAAACATTTATTAAGTGCTACTATATACCAGGCACTATTCTAAGAGCTGGAGATACAAAAAGAGGCAAAAGGCAGTCCTACCCTCAAGGAGTTCACAATCTTATGAGGGAGACAACATGCAAACAACTTATGCATAAGACAAACAGGAACAATTCAGCCGAGGGAAGGAACTAGAATTAAGAGGGATGGGGAAAGGTTTCCTGTAGAAGATGGGGTTTTAATCAAAGTTTATAGGAAGTGATAATGATTTAATATCAATTTAATAACCTCAATAAGGGCCAGGTCCTAATCAACCAGAGCCTTGACCTAACAGTTTCTTTGTTCTCTGCATAAATTCAAAGAATACCTCTTCCTATGTCAACCAAGCTAGATGGGGCTGACTTTATAGCCATCAAGGATGAAGCTCTTAACCAGAGGCACTAACTTGAGTAACAGGACTTTTTTATCTTAATATTTTTTGACATATACCATGTTATGAAACATTGATGGCAAAGAAAAACTCAGATATCCTGAGTCATAATTTCAATTGACACTTTGTCAACTTTCTTATTTTACTGCATTTACCATCTATTCAATTTAGAAAATTCCTTTCTCGTACAATGATTAAACACTTATGGAGATCATAATTTTGAGTGAAACAACCACCCTGAATTGGGATGGTTCTAAAATGTATTTAAGTTTTCTCATTCTTTTGTTCAGGCAGTCAGAACTTAGGTTTGGCTCCATGTACATGCTAGTTTTAAGGGAATAAATGATAAAAATGTATATCACCTAGCCTGTTTGTCTCCTTTAACCAAACTTCCCAGCTGACAGAAGCCACAGGGCAGAGTGGAAGAGGGACAGCATTAAAGGCATAAGGGAAAAGTCAGAGAAAATGCCCAGAGCCAAGAGATGAAGTGTCTTCTTCAAAGAACAGCAAGAAGTCCAATGTCACTAGATTTAAAAGTAGTAGAGTAGCAGTGGCGGCATAGCTCCAATAGGCTCCCCTCACTCCAGTCTCTGCTCTCGAGCCAGGGAGAGACATTGCGCCACCCAATCCCAGTCGAGTGGGCCCTAAGCTCCCTGAGGATCCCTTGGTGACACCAGGGATGCACCACACACACACACCGAGGGGGTGGAAAAGAGAACAAATCCAGAACTTCAAAGATGGGAGGCAAGCTCAGCAAGAAGAAGAAGGGGTACAATGTAAATGATGAGAAAGCCAAGGATAAAGACAAGAAGGCTGAAGGAGCTGGTGCAGAGGAAGAAGAAACTCCCAAAGAGAATGATGAGATCCAGACAGTGGCAGAGACCACAGACATGAAGGAGAACAACAAAGAGGAGTAGACCAATAAAGATTCCCAGGTCACTGCTAACAAGACTGAAGATAAGGAACCTGAGAAGGGTGCAGCTGCTGGCAAAGAAGAGAGTCCAAAATCAGAGCCTGAGAATGATAGTCACAGGATACTGAGCTGGAGCAGGCTCCTGCCTCTGCCCCAGCAGCCAGTAGTGATGCTTGTAAGACTTTGGTATCTAGAACTGAGGCAAAGGTCTCCCAGTCTTCAGAAGCCATAACAACTAATAAAGTAGAAGACAAGAACAAAAAGGAAGGGGAATCCAAAAAGACTGAGGCTCCCCTCTCCCAAGAAACTAAAAGTGAAGCAGCTCCAGCATCAGACTCAAAACATAGCAGCAGCAAAGCTGTATCTTCTTCCAAGGACACCCCAGCAGCAGCAGAAGTACCTAATTCTATACCTAAGGCCCAAGAATCTGCAGACCCAGCAAAAGAGGTTAAACCTTCTGAGGCTCAGACTGTGAATTCAGATCAAACCATAGCCGTGAAAGAGTAACAGGGACAGTCTATTAAAAATGATAATAACAAAAATAACCTCTCTCTCTCTCTCTCTCTCTCTCTCTCTCTCTCTCTCTCTTTCCCTCCAGCTATACTAACTTATTTCAAATCTGAAATCATCATATGTATCACCCCCCAAAAAGGATATCCCATCAAGAGAGGGAGGGAGAGGGTGGGGGATGCATTGAAATTATATGTAATTGTATAAATGGTGCAACAGTAATAAAGTTCAATAAAAAACAAAAACCTGGAAAATTGGGAAGGAGGAGCAGTTTTGTTACAAAGGACTTTGAATAATAAACAGAAGGTTTTATTTTTGATCCTGAAGGTGACAGGGAGCCTCTGGAGTTTGTGTGGAGAGGTGGGGGTGGTTGGCCAGGGAGAATGTCATGGCACTTTAGGAAGACTTTGAGGTTATGGAAGTGCTACTGAAATGTTTCCCAAAGGGGGAGTTGAAGTATCCATTTACTGGCTGCAGACTAAAGTCCCCCATGACCTCAAGCTCACATAGTAGATTCAATTAAACAAAAATTGAAACAAAGTGCCAACCACATGCAAAGTTGTAAAAGCAACATTGTCCTTGCCTTGAAGGAGTTTGTAGTCAGTGAGTTGTAAATATATGCACACAAATAACTATCATACAAGATAGGATGTGATTTGAGCATAAGAAAGATGCAAAGTCATGGAAAATTTGAGGAGAAAGAAAATACTTTCAGTTGTTGGGGATAGGAAGAAAAGAAAACAATCAAGTAAATCTTAATGGGACTTGTACTAAAGCTACTGCTCTTCTATGGATAAGAAACTGAGGCAAAAGACAGAAATAGGCATTGCCTGAGGGACTAGACTGTACAGCGGTTCTCAACCTTTGGGGGTCACCTAAGACCATCAGAAAACACATATTTCTGATGGTCTTAGGAACCGAGACACCGGTCTATCAATCTCTAGGCGAATCTGCCCACACGCAGATACTCCCACATTAAAGGGTTCTCAGCACTACGAAGGTTGAGAACCACTGGGTCACTAGAGTTATGAGATCTTTTCAGTATTAGACCACTTACTATAATCTCCAAAGTGCAGAGTTCAATTAAATGGAAAAGAAAAAAAGGAGCAGGAGAAAACAAAAGAATTGCCACGTACTAATGTTTATTCAGATAAATTCTATTCCAACACACACACACACACACACACACACACACACACACACCACATACCACTCTAATTTAGGAAATTCGTGTTCTGTGTACCCAATCCCTCCAAAAAGTTTTTTGGAAAATATTAACAAGGAAATATTACATTTTGTCTTAAATCTCTTCACCCAGCAATATTCCATTATGTTACCTCTACCTCACCACCTATAAG
>JAQQSW010010533.1:0-12971 GCA_028646575.1 Pseudocheirus occidentalis | reverse complement strand
TGCTGCAACAGCCGCCTCCCGCTGCCTCCTTGCCCTGGGAGCAGTTTGGCCGGACCAGCTCTTCTCCTCCCCAGTTAGCAAAATCCACTGACCTTTCTCTTAGCCTTTTTGTCTTCTGGCCTGATAAGTGTGGTAACTGTGCCTCCAGTGCAGCTGATCTGCTCTCCTGTAGCCGCGGCTTCCCGCCCGATGCCCCAGGGCCTGAGCCGCCCGGGGTTTCAGGGGTGGGTCCCAGACTGCTGCGAAGAGCCCCGCCTGCTGCGCTGCCTGTAGCAACAGATGTGCTTTCTGTCTTGTGGAGAGTTTTGGAGCTTGAAAATCTGTTTAGCGTCCCATTTTATGAGTTTTTTAGGGTGTTTGTGTGGGAGCTGTGGGCCTTTGCTGCTTCTAAGCCGCCATCTTGGCTCCGCCCCCCCAATTATCTTTTTAATTAAAATTTTAAAATAAAACATTTAATTGACCATAAATTTGTTTTTTCCCTCCTACCTCCCCTCACTCATCCATTCCTCCACCCCCCCAAAATAAAAAGAAAACCAGAGCCTTTGTAACAGACACAAGTCAAGCCAATAACTTTCCCTACTGGAGATTGTTGGAGATGGCCAAAGATGAGCCTCATTCTGAATCTTTAGTCCATCATCTCCATCATAGGTCCTCTAGAATCAGGATCAGTCATTGTGCTTATTGAATTCATAAGGTTTTCAAAACTGTTTATTTTTACAATGTTGCTCTTGTACAAATTGTTCTCCTGGCTCTGTCTCACTCTGCATTGATTCATACAAGGCTTCCCTGGTTTCTCTGAAACCATCTCCTTCATCATTCACATCAAAATGTGTTTAGCTGGTCTGAAATGGGCGCACACTGTGTGAGTGTCTAGTGCTTTGCCATTAAAAAGGGTGTCATAATTAAATATATATGAATAAACCTTATATATATATATGTTATGTGTATATCATCTGTCAATCAATCAATCTATCAATCTATCTATCTATCTATCTATCTATCTATCTATCTACCTATCTATCTATCTACCTATCTATCTATCCTGTTAAAGCTTTTCCTCTTTTTTGCTCTCTTTGGGGTTGAGACCTAGACATGGTCCTGCTGGGTAAAAGGGTCTCTAATCATTTTGGAGGCACATTCCTAGAATGACTGGACCAATTCCCAGTCTCATCCAAAGGGCACCAACAGGCCTGTCTCCCCACAGCTCCTCCAGGGTTATTTTCTTTTCTGGACAGCCTGGAATTCTTACAACTTTCGTCTGGTCCTTCCTTCCCCTAAGTCCTGAAGAGGTGCCAGAGAGCAGCCTCTTCTGCTAGTCTTCCAGGACTTTTTTTTTTCACTTTTTTTGGAGGGACAATTGGGGTTAAGTGACTTGCCCAAGGGGACGCGGCTAGTAAGTGTTAGGTGTGAGGCTGGATTTGAACTCAGGTCCTCCTGATTCCAGGGCCGGTGCTCTGTTTGCTGTACCTCCTAGATGCCCCAAGAAGAATATGTTTGCTTTGGTCCTAGGTTATTTTCTCTTGTTCTCTCTCCTATTTGAATGAGTGAGGAGAGAAAATGGCCTTTTTACTTTCAGGCCTGGATGATGATGTTTGGGGCTGATAACTCTGATCAAAGACTAAGAGCTCCCAGATACCTTAGGTATTTACTCCAGCTCCTTTCTGAACAACAATCCCTTCTATATATTAATCACATGGTCTCTGAGTCTCTGCCTGAGGAGCCCCAAGGAAAGGGAGCCATGACTTCCACAGGAGCACCAGTGCACTTCTTGACCGACCTAATCCTCAGGTGAATCAGCCTCTCTGCAGTGTTCCTTCAGGTCCTAGCTGTGCCCACTTGGGCTCCTCTCAGCCTCTTTCCAAACAATCATCCCTCAAATACTTCGAGACAACCATCTTCCCCCCCTCAGTGCCTTCTCTTTTCTTAGAGAAACACCCCCAATTCCTTCCCCTAATCCTCCATAGAAAGTTCTCTGATCCCTCACTATTTGTATTCTTGTGTTCTGGATGCATTCCTGTGGACACACTATCCGTACCTTTCCTAAAATGTGATGCCCCATGATGTGGTATGGGATGCTTTTGTCTGTAACCTCAGTTTGTAAAACCTCACTTGTGTTCGGGTACCTATGTCTGTAACATCAGTCTGTAACAACCCTGTGCAATTAAGTTGTAAAAGTCACACTTTCCCCCAGCCATAAAGACATTACTGCCTCTCCCCTTCCCTTGGCCTAAAAGTCTTTACCCTTAGCTAGCAAGTCTGCCTAGAAACAAGCCTCAATAGCATTGTATAAACAAACCCTTAGAGAAATGCATAGCCCCTTTGTTCTAAGTGGCCAGCTGCACCCAAAAGCCTTGAACAACATTATGAGAGAGATAACTCCATCTCAATATCGTACCTCCTGAATCCCTAATCAATGTAGTTCCCAGACTTGGAAACAATCAAGCCTATCCTCCCAACAGCCATATTGGACATATGTCATTCATCCTCGACCAAAAGTAACCTAGTGCAAGCTCCAAATCACACCTCTCTATAGCTCCCCCTAGGGAATTTACCAGTGAATTATTGGTAATTCGCATGCGCAGTTGATACAAAAAGTGCATGTCCCTTTAAGCACTGACCACTCCTAAACTCCCAAACTCCTCCCTAACTCCACCTTTGCCCACTTAGTTAGCATAATTAACCTTTGACTGACAGTTTTATGGCTATGAGGCTATCAGTCAAGCCTCAGCTCTTTGCAGGTTCCCTTAACCTTTTCCTGCCCACTGCAGAGTATAAAACTTTATAACTCCACCTTAGATCCCTGCACTTTGCAGGTCCCCCCTATTTCTCCTGCCTGCTACTAAGCCAGCATATCAATAAACTTTGAAACTTTGCCAAAAGACAGTTTGGGTCCTGATGAAATTCTTTTCTAGACAAGAACCCAGCAGGGATTTATATGACATCCCTCACACACCCCATAAGACACTCCCAACCCCCACCTCTCTTCACCCCAGATTGAACATAATCCTTCAGATGGGGTCTGACCCAGGCAGGGTCTTGCAGAATTGCTGCTTAGAGGAGTCTGGGGGGAGGGGAGAACACAGAAGATTCAGAGAGAGGACAGTGTTAGCAACTGAGGGAGAGAAGGGCTGAGGAGGCTGCAGTCTAATCTTTTGCAGAGGAGATGTCACTGAAAGGATGGAAAAATCACAGAACTTGTCTGTATTTTCCCTAGAAAACTGGTGTGCCAGACAGCTGTGCTGCGGGGGGAGGGAGCACAATGAGAGTTGGGTTTTTAAGGAGACATGTTTTTAAGCTCCATTGGGATCAAAAAAAGAAAGCTGGGAGAGGACTTGATCTGAAGGGTCTGGTAGCAGGAAACCATAAGGACTGGGATTCTACACTTTTTCCTTGCCTTTCTGACAGACTCTGAGGGCCAGATGTCCTTCCCCAGAGGAGGCTCATTCAGGACTGTCTCTAGCCCAGCCTGGGGTTGGGGAAAGAGGATTGAGTCTGCAAGGAGAGGATGGAGGGGCAAATCTCAAATCTGCTCCTTCCCATCTTTATGGTCTTGGAAAAGTCTCTCAGCATTGCTGGTCTTCTGTTTCCTAATATGCAAAGTGAACATTACCTCTAGGATCCTTTCCAGTTAACTTGATGCTCTCCATAAAATGTAAAGTTGAATGGTTGAGGTGATGAGACAAGAAAGAGGGGAAAAACCTATCAAATGTGCCAGGATTCTTTGTTTCTGGGGGAAAAAAAAAAGGTTACTGGGAATTCACACCTTTACATTTCAGGCAGTTTAGAACCAACCTCAGGCTGAAATGGCGCTCCTCCCCATTTTAATAATTAAACTCTTTCCTTTTGTTGCTACTGAGTTTATTTGACTCACTGTGACCTCTTTTGCTGTCTTCCTATCAAAGACACTGGAGTGGTTTTGCCATTTCCTTCTCCAGCTCATTTTTTCAGATGAAGAAACTGAGGCAAACAGGGTGAAGTGACTTGCCCAGGGTCATACAGCTAGTAAACGTCTGAGGCCTGGGTGGGGACTCAGATCTTCCTGACTCTCAGCCCTTGGCTCCTGCCACTGTGCCACATATCTGCCCCTTTTTTGGTGAGACAAAGTCTTCTACACTGATCCCACATTCCATGTACTGGACTGAATTATTCTTTATTCTTGGGTCCCTGGCTTGCTTATCTACAGGCCCTGGGGAGGTTTCCAGACCGGTCTGAGTCCCAGCTGTAAGGGGTGGCATTAAGTGGAGGTGGTCTCACAGCCCTCCACAAACTAGCCTGCAGATTTCTTCACTGAGCAGAAGCCCTTAGTTTACGGTGGGGACATTTTCTTCCCAACTTCTAAGGAGGGGAAGCGTCACATTGAGGAGCGCTGGAGGCTGGAAGGCCAGCAGGGGAGGGGTGAGGGCTGGGACCTTCTTTTTCTCTGGCTCAGCCTGGGAGCACAAGAGCCCCACGTTCCTGGAGTGATGACGGGAGGGAGGGAGACGTGGCCTCCTTAGAATCAGAGGCCGTTCAGTGAATAACAAAGAGCTAAGGCCTATAAAACCAGGGGTTTCCTCCTAGGCAGTTTCACTTTCGGTCTTCTAACTTGTCCCCCCTCATTCTGCCCAGTCACCAATGACGTCTATTGGATCCTGTTTGCTATTGGCTGGCAGAGCCTTCGTGAAGCCAATTATAAGTGAGAGATTCGTCCCTTTATAAACCCAGAGCAAACTTATCTAGGTGTTTCCTGGGCTCCTCTCCTCAGGACCATGGAGCACCATGTGTGCTCTCTCCTCTTGTTGGGTACCGTGAGCAAGACCTGGGCGGGTAAGTGCCACCGGGAGATTGGGCACAGCATCCTGGGGCAGACGTGTGGGTAGGACGGGGTTTCCTGCAGGACTCTCCTCCGTGCGTGTGTGTGTGTGTGTGTGTGTGTGTGTGTGTGTGTGTGTGCGCGCGTGTGTGTGTGTGTGCGCGTGTGTGTGTGCGCGTGCGCGCGCCCCTGAATTGAACTTGGGGAGGGGTGTCTTGCTGTCGGTTTCTTACTTGGAGAGGCGGTGAGTGGGTTGGTGTAGGGGGCTGTGAGACCGAGGGGGCGCCGAGGCAGAGGAGCCAGGAGGCAGAATGGGAGTGACAGACCTGGGAGCAGAGCTGTCCGGCAGGGCCCCGCCTCAATCCACAAGTGAGGACAGAATCGGGTGCAGCTTCATTAAAGAGCTTCAGGGAGTATGGGAGTGGGGATGAGATGGGGCGGTGCCAGGCGAGGAAACAGGGTGGGGGGCTGGGACCCGGGACCGGACCAGAGCTGGGAGGAAGGGGAGGCGGGGCAAGGTTCCCGTGCAGGAACAGCAGGACCTGCCTAGGTTGTCTGTGAAGGCCTTGGGCTGATCTCAAAGCGCTGTAGTCTCGAGAATTATCACCAGTAGCCACTGAGTTTGGAGTCTGGGGTCCCACCTCTGGCTTGATGGGATCATAGGTCACCCCCTACCCCTAAATGCGTGCGATGGGGTCATGACTGCAGCGTCGGGTCTACGCAGTCATTGTCCTGACCCCAGGCCTGGTTCCTCTCTCAGGATCTCACTCCATGCGGTATTTCCACACCGCCGTGACCTGGCCTGGCCTCCAGGAGCCGCGCTTACTCATAGTGGGCTACGTGGACGATCAGCCGTTAGTGGGCTTCGATAGTCACAGCTCGAGTCAAAGGATGGAGCCGCGGGCAGCATGGATGGAGCTGGTGAGCCAGGAGGACCGAGAGTACTGGGAGCTGGACACGCAGATCTCCAGAAAGAACGTACAGATTTACCAGGTGAAGCTGGAGGACCTGCGAGGCTACTTCAACCAGACCTCGGACGGTGTGTGACAGGGCTGGGTCCGAGCCTCCGAGCCCAAGGCGGGGGGCGGGGGAGAGGGCCACAGAATCATCCCAAAGCTGGCCACTGACCCACGGGGTCGGGGCCTCGCAGGCATCCACACCCTTCAGCATGTGCACGGCTGCGAGGTGACCCCTGAGCTCAACTTTAGGCGCGGGTTTGTCCAATACGCCTATGATGGGAGGGACTACATCGCCCTGGACATAGAGACTTGCACATGGACAGCATTGGTGCCCCAGGCGGTGAACACCAAGCGCCAGTGGGAGGTGGAGAGGAGCGGGAAGAAATGGAAAGAGGATCTGGAGAATAAGTGTGTGGAGAGCCTGAAGAAGTACTTGGAGATGGGGAAAGAGAGACTGCAGAGGGCAGGTACTGCTGCCTAGCCCCATGCCCCAAGCGTGGCACTCAAGGCCCGGGTCCCCCAGCACCCCCTTGTATCCCAGGCACTGATTGTGGGGTGCTCCTCCTCCCACACCCGTCTTTGTGGTGCTGGAGGGGAGGAGGAAGGGGAGAACCTGGAAATGCCTTAGACCTTTGCCCCCAGACCCACCGTCTACCAAAGTGACCCGCCATGCTGACCGCTATGGGAAGGTGACCTTGCGCTGCCGGGCCCAGGACTTTTACCCCAAGGACATCTTCCTGACCTGGCTGAGGGATGGGCAGGAGCAGCTCCAGGACACGGAGTTCATTGAGACCAGGCCCGCGGGGGACGGCACCTTCCAGAAGTGGGCAGCTGTGGATGTGACCCGAGGCCAGGAAGGGGAGTACACCTGCCGAGTTCAGCACAAGGGGCTGCCTGAGCCCATCACCCTGCAGTGGGGTAAGGACAGGGAGGAGGGGGGAAGGGCATAGGAAGGATTAGTGGGGAGGGAGGGAGAGGGGGCCTGGGGAAAGGCTATCCCACACCTCCACAGGAGCAGATGGAGGTGGAGGTTCTGGGGCAGGGGTTAGTGACTCTCAGGCCAGACAGATCAGGGTCTCTCACTTCTCTTCCATTTCAGAGCCACAGTCACACATCTGGCTCCTTGTGGGGGGCATTGTTCTTGTTGCAGTCATTGCTGGATTTGTGATCTGGAGTTGTAATTCAGGTGGGCAGGCCTGGGAAGGTCCTCAAGGAGAAGGCACCAGGGAGATCTCAGCTTCCCCTGACCCTCAGCTTGTCTCCCTGTCCCCAAGTTCTGTTTCTCTCCCCACCCCCATCTAAGGCACTTTCATAAGGGCTCTAAGACTCTAGATGAACAAATCCTTAACTGCAAACCATTTCTCTGAGGATGCCTGGCAGGGGTGTGACAGGCTGACTCAGACTAAGACCAGAGATGACTATGGGGTATCTCTGCCCCAGGCCTGATGTCCCCCCAGCTGGGAGCTGTAGCCCAGCCTTGGGAGCCCCTGGAGTCAGGCCTGGAGTGGGGAAGGGCCCCTTTGGGGGCCTTTTCTCTCTTCCCCTTCAATCTAGGCGCTGGACTGCAGTGGGGGAGGGGGTGCAGCCCCAGTCGTTTGTTGTGTCTCCAAGGCAAACCAGTGAATCTGAAACCTTATTGTGGTCTCCTCTCCTGGATTCCTCAGTGGAGATTTTTTTTTCCTTTTCTAGGAGGTGATTATGTTCCACCTGCAGGTAAATGAAGGGTAGACAAGGAGGGTAGAAGGAAGAAGCCAGACCATGGTATCTCTGGGACCTGAGCAATGAGAAGGCAGAGGAGGCTCAGCACAGCAGCCCTGCCTTGGTGTCCCCTTCCCTCCCCACACCCTGGTTCTGGGATGTATGTCCCTGACTGGGTTGTTTCCCTCCTTTGTCTCCAGGCAATGACAGTGCCCAGGGGTCTCTCTCACAGCCACAGGTGAGATGCTGGAGGCCTGAAAGGAGAAAGGGGCTGGAGTAAAGGGAGCCAAGCAAAGAAAAAGGAATGTGGGAGGTTGGCCTGAGGGTTGGCTGGGTGGTGAGGCAGGGCCTTCAGAATGATGAGAGGCTGGAGCCCTGAGGGGATATGGAGGATGCCTCTGAATCTGTCTGTCCTTTTTCAGCGTACCTGGCGTGGACCTGAGGAAGACAACCAGTCTGCAGTCCCTGTGTTGCCATTGCACTCTGACTTCTCTCTCCAGCGTTGGCCCCTGGGATCCTCACTGGACTTTACTGGCCCACAGCCAGGGCAGCATCTTTGGGGCCCTCACCCTGCTCTCTAAAGCCTCCCTCCCTGCCTCCTTTCTTTCTGCCTGTCTGTCTCACTCTGCAGAGAGACAGCCAGCAGTCAGGGCCAGAGGGCTTTGGGAATAAGCCTCCTTTCCCCCTGATGCTGTCCCGACCTCTGGATCTCTGCCTGACTTTGGAAACAGCCTGATGAATGAATGTTCTGGGGTCTTCAGCTTTCCCCCACAGTCTTCCCATCGGGTGAGGAGTTGTGGGGGGCAGGATGCCAATGTGGAGATGTCCTGGCCATGTGAAGGGGCAAAGAAAAGAAAGTTTAGATATCTGAGAATCCTTGTATTTACTTGGCTGAATCTGCATGTAGGTTGGGGCTGGGACCGAGAGGGGAAAGAACCTGGTGGAGGGCCAGTGTACACTGTGAGGGGGCAGACATTTCTCTTTGATTTGCTTGGAGGGGAAGGCAGGGCAATTGGGGTTAAGTGACTTGCCCAAGGTCACACAGCTAGTAAGTTATTCAGTGTCTGAGATTGGATTTGGGCTCAGGTCCTCCTGACTCCAGGGCCAATGCTCTAATTCACTGCACCACCCAGCTGTCCCATTTGTCTTTGATTTGTATCGCTTGGGGGCATCTGTGGACATAGTCTACTGGGACTTGTCCAGGGCCTCAGAGAGAGCCCAGGCTGCCTCCTGGGACTTAAACCGGGCCCAGAGAGGCTGCCTGAGGGGTGAGCCCATAGGCCAGCCCTCAGCACCTACTTTCAGAGAGTTCCAATTCTGTTTTGTGGTCATTCCCCTCCCCCCTTGTATGTCTGTCCTTGCCTTTCTTTCATTGCAGGGGCCTCCCTAAGGGCTTCTGTGGTCTCTGCTCAGGGCTCAGTCCAGGGCCCTGGGGCTCCATCTCTTTTGGTGACGGTCATTGCACTGAGTGACCTCCTTTTCCCCTTTTTAGACTGTCCCAGGGTGTAATGCCAATTCACAGCACCAATAATCAGTATAAATATACCTGTGTAGTGCTTGATATCCAAATGTAACAGGCTCTCCAGAGAGAAGACAGAAGCAAAACATTTGTCCAGACACCAGAAAACCAAATCCATCATAGCAACATAGAAGTTAATGTACCACAGTGTAGCAGAGGTCATCATGCCCCATGCCCCCGCCTCACAAATTCCCCCCATGCTTTGGTAATATATTGCTTGTACCTGAATAATAATTAGGTTAGTGACAAATTATGTTAGCAAAACAATTAAGGTGGACTGTATATAAGATCCTGCATGTTCTGTGCTTTTTGCTGGTTCTTTCATATCGGTATGAGGACAGCTGCCAGCTGGCTAATTAAAGCTCCTTAAAACTTTTCATTCAGACTCTGTGGTCACTGTTAAAACGTGCCATTTCAACTGAGTGGTGGGAGCAGGGAGAGACTGAGGCCCTCCTGTCTCCTGGCTGATAATGTGACAGTTCAGAGAAAATGTTTGCTACAGTTATGTCAGGTCAGATCCTGGGGTCACAGTGGACATTTGTTGCTCACTGAGTGGCCAGGACACAGTTTTTTCCAACAGAAGGTAGAAGCCTCTCTCTGAGTCTCTGCTGATGTCCCAGGAAAGACCAGGGATTTTGTGTCAATAAGTGAGTAGAAGATCTCCCTTCAGGTGTAAGCCATCTTATATATGGTCAGATATGATTTGGAGGGACAGAAGGAAACTGAATAAAAGTGGATGCAGTGGTACCGTTAGTAGTTAATTTGACGACTTGCCAATAAACTCCTGATTGATTTTTATGAGCACTATGAAGCCACTTTTCTTCAGCTACAAGTTTAATACACAATGCTGGACAATAGGAATGATAACAGAAACAGACAGGTGTGCGTGTGGCAATAGCAGAAAAAGTATACTTTTAAGAATAATCCACTGGGAATGGGTATGGCTATGCTCCTGGGTGTTGATAGTATATCTTTCTTATCTTATCTGTCCACAAAATTGGTCCAAACCAAGGAGGGAAAGGAAAATAAGTCCACTGCTGGGCTCCCTCCACCCCAGGTGAATTCAAGTGAAAGTGTGGCTAGAGCGGCCATCAGAGTCACCAAGATTTAGACCAGGTCTTTCTAGCACGATGTTTATTCTTGGCTCTCTGCTGGTCGTCCCCTCCTCATCTTGTGGCTTCGAAGTCTCAGTTTCTCCATCTTGCCCACCAAGGAATTCACATGCTTGGATAAGAGGTGAAAAGGAAGTTGAGGCATTATCCATTGTTGATTGGAAATGAATTGTAAAACAGGATACTTATTTATATTGTATTATAGTCAACAAGATCTGCCAGGAGGGGTCGGCCTTCATCAGCATTTCAATTTGGACCTTAGTATAGTTAATGAATATGTTTCCAAGGTAAACCTGAAATGGTAATTACATGTTGAATAGCTTTGTAAATAAGAGTGGTTACTAATTGGGGGTAACAATGGTTTTTTTAATTTTGATAAATAATTCTAAAATTCCAAATATTCTAAATTATTCTAAAATATCTTGTTGCTGATGTAAGGCCCCAAAAGGAATTATAGGAGTCCCCAATATAGTGATTTTTATAGGACTATTACTGTCTACCCTATGGACCTGGCACTCTTGAATGGCATTTTCTACAAGTTTTAGTTGTTCTTCTGCTTCTTTTGTTAAAGTATGAGCAGAATGAAGGTTTGGGTCTCCCCTTAGGGTATTAAATAAGTGAGTGAGCTGATGTGTTCCAGTAAGGTCTGATCCAATTGATGTCTCCAAGTAATTTTTGAAAATCATTTAAAGTTTTCAAATTATCCCTTCTAATTTTTATTTTTTGAGGCTCAATAATTTTATCTCTCATTTTATGTCCCAAGTAATTATATGGAGGTTGCAATTGAATTTTTCTGGAGCAATAACTAACCCATATTGAGATAAACTAGTCTGCCTGTCTTGGAGTATTTGTTGCAGAACCAGTTTTGAGGGGTGGGCACATAAAATATCACCCATGTAATGGATAATATAGGTATGGGGATATTGATCTCTTATAGGTTTTAATGCCTGTGCAACAAATTTCTGGCACATAGTTGGACTGGTTTTCATCCCTTGTGGTAGTACCTTCCATTGAAAATGTTTATGGGGTGCTCTTAAATTAATTGATGGAAGGGAGAAGGCAAAATATTGACAATCATCTTTATGTAAAGGAATATTATAAAAATAGTCCTGAAGAACTATTATCCACAAAGGCCACTGTTTTGGAATCATAGAGGGAGTAGGGAGGCCTGGTTGCAGGACTTCCATAGTCTCCAGTCTTTGATTTACTGCTCGGAGGTCAGTGAACATTCTCCATTTCCCAGATTTCTTTTTTATTGGGAAAACTGGAGAATTCCATTCACTATAAGAACTTTCAGGGGGGCAGAGCCAAAATGGCAGTGTAGAAGCAACAAGGTTTCGCATCTCCCACATAGCCACCTCAAATACCCATAAAATATGACTCTAAACAAATTTTAGGGCTCCCAAACTCACAAAAATCAGAAAAATACATCTCCCACTGAAGGCAGCTGGCCTCATCGCAGCACTGGGAGCTGAGCTGAGCCCAGCCTGAAGCGGTAGCTTGACTCCAGGATGCGCCCCCGCTGGAGGCTTCAGGAGAGTGGATCAGTGGCATCTGTGGCAGTTTCCAGAATTATCAAGCCATAAGAAACAAGGACAAAGTGTAATTTTTTTTGAAAATTTTCAGCTAAATTTGGGGGAGAAAAGCCTCCAGGGCAAGGAAGCAGCAGAAGCAGCACCCTGGCAGCTCCTCCACATGGCTGCTTCAGAAGCTCCTGGCCTGCAGACTGCAGGGGGGCCAAGCAATTGTTCAGAGGCTAAGTGCTCTTTCGTAGAGTGGCTTGGATCTGGATCATGGTCTTGGGTGGTGGTCTTGGGGAGTGTTTTCAGTCAGCCAAAGCTGGTGGGGGTGGGAAAAAAGCAGCACCCTCCCAATAGCTCCAGCAGCTATGAAAACCTCGGCAATTTGGGACAGAGCTTTCCCCTCTGGAAGCAGAGTTCCACAGAGCTAAAAAATCAAATAATTCACTGGCAACATGAGCAGGAAAAGGAAGAAAAGTAAGAACAGCAATTGAACTCTAGAATCCTTTTTTGGTGACAAAAAGGATCAAAGCATGGAACAGGAGGAAGACAACACAGTCAGAACTCCCACACCAAAAGCTTCCAAGAAACATGTAGACTGCCTACAAGCCATAGATCAGCTTAAGAAGGATTTTGAAAACCAAGTAAGAGAAGTGGAGGAAAAATTGGGAAGAGAAATGAGAATGATGCAAGAAAGGCCTGGAATATGATATTCTGGAGATCAAGGGAGCTAGGATTAGAAAACCAAGAATCACCTACCCAGCAAAATTGAGTATAATGTTCCAGGGGAAAATATGGTCATTCAGTGAGATGGAGGACTTTCAAGAATTCTTTCTGAAAAAAAGCGAAGCTGAAAAGAAAATTTGACACTCAAATACAAGAAGCATGAGAAGATAAACATGGAAAAGAAATCACTAGGAACTTAATCAACATTGAGCTGTTCACATGCCAACATGTAAAAATGATCATAGTAACTTATGAAACTTCTCAGTGTGAGGATAGGTGAAGGGAATACAAATATATGTTTACGTATACACACATATGTCCATATAGGAGGGCATATATATATGCACATGAATACATATCTGAGTATGTGTATATATGTGTACGTAGAGGGCACAGGATCAATTGAATAGGAAGGGAAGATATTCTAAAAAGTGAAATTCTGAGGTGGGAGAGGATTAGAATGAGAGGAGACAGGGAGAGGCAGAATGGGGTTAATCATCTCATATAGAAGAGGCAAGGAATAACTGTTACAATGGAGGGGAAGAACAGGAAGGCAAAAGGGAAAGGGTCAACTTTACTGTCATTGATTTTGGCTTAGGGAAGGAATGACAAACTCTAAACTGGGTATCTTGCCACACAAGAGAG
>JAQQSW010010532.1:0-12972 GCA_028646575.1 Pseudocheirus occidentalis | reverse complement strand
CAAGTCCCTGCATTCTCTGGACTTCAACCTCTTATCTGTAAAACGAGAAACTTGGTATGGATGATATTAAAAGACTCCTGCAAGTCTCAATCCCAAGATGTTGCATTCTGTTGGGAGATATATGATATGTGTACAGTAGTGTGTAATACACATTGAGTGGTAGGAGTGAAGGAAAGTGTATCAGATAAAATGTACTAGAAAGTCAGTGCAGGTTGTAGGAGAGAATACATTCAACTTAAAGTATCCTAACAGAATCAATAAAGCTACATACATATGTTTAGGAGTTACTATGTGGAGAAAAGTATTATGGTCAGGGTGGGGGATACAAAGGAAATGGTTCCCACTCTTAAAGATCTTTTAATTTTGTAGGGGAGACTGGATGTTAAAATTCAAGAAACAGGAACACATATGGTGATGTATGTTTATCATCTGTACTAATGAGGATGCTGAGTTTTATGGATCACAAAAGTTCTGAGTTCAGTGGGGCCAAAGCCATTTGGTTATGTGCACTGTCTGTCCCCAGTATGGTGAGCCCCTGGGAGGGGATACCTACCAGGCTGCCTAAGGAGGAACAAACTGGCACACATTGGAAATGGAGTATGCCAAAGCTCCTGGACTGATCAGTGTTGGGATCAGGCCTGTGAATGGCTGTTGTACTTCCAGATTTGGTAAGATAGGGAGACATAGTATAAAAAAAATCAATGAATATGTATTAAGTACCTACTTAATAATATTATCCTGTGGATAGCCTTCTATGAGGTACTGAGCTTGCATGTTTAAAAGTGATAATATCCCTGATTCCATGGAGCTTACATTCTTCTGTGAGGATAAAGCATGTACACAGATTGATATGACACCAGTAGAGAAAGATGAAGACAAAAGAAAGACTGAGATGAAGAATTTTATAAGTGTGCGAGGAAAGAGGAAACACATTTACTTTGGGGGTAGGCAAGGTATCAGAGAGGACCACATGGAAGAGATGGAACCTGAGCTTAGCATGAAGCTAAGGTATACTGAAGGCAAGGTTTAGATAAGCAGAGTATACCTTTTCCTGGCATGGGAAAAATAATAATAACTAACATTTATTAAGTGCTCACTATTTTCTAGGTGTTATATTTAGCACTTCAGAATTATTATGTCATTTGATCCTCACAAAAATCTTTGAAAGTAGGTGCTATTGTTATCTTTATTTTGTAGATGAGGAAAGTGAGACAGACAGAAGTTAAATGGCTTTCCCAGGGTCACTCAGCTACTAAGTGTCTGAAGACAGACTTGAAGTCAGGTCTTCCTGATTTTAGGTCTTACTCTCAATCTATTGTACTATCTAGATGCCTAGATGGCTATATTGAGGTAGGAAATTACATGTCAAATTTGACAATAGCAAATGGTCTAATCTGATTGGGCTATAAAATTGAATGGCAGAGGCCATTGATCTTGGAGTCCAGATGATTTGAATTCAAATTCTGCCTCAAGTAGTTAATGGCCATGCATCTCTGGGCAAATGTCTTAATCTTTGTGTGTCCCATTTTCCCCATATATAAAATGAGGGAGTTGTACTTACTGGGTGCTACATTCCCTTTCAGGTCTAAACCCATGATTCTATGGTCCTATGAAAGGAAATAATGTGAAATAAAATGGCAAATCTGCATTGAAGACAATTGTGGGGGTGGTTTTAAATATTAAATTAAACAGTTTTTATTTTATCTTATAGACAATGGGGGTATATAAAATTTGTTTTAGCAACAGAATGACATGATTAGCCCCCTTTTTAATGAAGATTATTTTGGAACTCTTATGAAGCATGACTTGGGTGAAGAGCAACTGGAGAGAGAGAGAAATTAGAAGGCTAATGTAATCATCAAGAAGAGAGAGCTAATGAAGTTGAGAATTAAGATTGTGAAAATTGGATTGGAGAAAAGGGGATGAATATGAACAATGTTTTGAACATAGAATTTGCACAACTTTCCAACTGATTGAAAATGGGGGCTGAGAGAGAAAAAATGTTTCTTAGGATGACTGAGATTTTGAATTTTATTTAATGGTGGTACCATCAACAGGGACTTTGAAGGAGGTTGGATTGAGGAAGACAGATGACAATTTAAATGTTAGATCTGTTGAATTTGAGGTTCTTACAGGATCCTCAGAGTAAAAATTACTAGGAGGCAACTAAAGATAAAAGACCAAGGCTCAGAGAAAAGGTTAGGATTGGATCTACAGACCCAAACATTACTTTTTGGAGAGATCTTAATTAATCCTGTGGAAGCAGATAAGAACCCCACGGTGCTGGAGGAGGGAGAAGAGAGTCTAGGATATAGCTTGCCTACCCCTAAAGTAAGACATAACTTTTATTATTGTGAGGGAGATGGACAGTGTTCTAGAAAAAGACACTGAGAAGTAGCAATGAGAAGGAGAATAAAGAGGACAAAGTCATTGAAACTAAGGGAATTGACAGTAGCCAGGAGTGGGTAGTCAACTGGGTCAAAAGTTGTACAAAGGTCAAATATAATAAACACTGAAAAATCCCATTGGATTTTGAAAATCAAATAATATTAGAGAACTCATCAGAAATCAGTTTCAATAAAGTGGAGTTTGAAAGCCAAATTGCAGAGGATTGAGAAGTGATTGGGTGTTATAGAAGTGTAGGCAGTGAATATAGATGAATCTTCTTAGTAAAAAGACAGAGATGTAAGAGTAAAAATTTGAGAAAATGGTAAAGTTTTTTTTCTTTTTTTAGGATGGGGGTACCTCAATATGTTTTTATATAATTGATAAGGAGCCCACAAATAGGAAAGAACTGAAAATAAGATAAAGCATGATAGTGTTAGAGTAGGGTTTTCTACCACCATAGCAATTAATTAAATTCCAGAAGGACCAGACTCATCAAATGAATCAAACAAGAGTGCAAACTGTTTGATATGTGCATTTATATGTTACATTATATGTGTGTACACATATACATATGCACGTGTGTATATGTCTACGCATAGGCACTTACACACAGACACACACACACAGACACACACACACACACACACACACACACACACACAGAATTCCACTTTTGAATAGAAGGCTAGTTCAGTGGTAAAAAGAAGAACAACGAAGTTTCTGAGAGGCAATCACATTTTTTTCTTTCTCTTTTCCCTGGCCTCATCCCTTCCCTCCAGGCTAGGTAATTGTGTGGGTTCTACATATCCAGCAGAGGCATCAGAGGTCCAATTAGTAACTAGATTCAGTAAGAATCCACTGGAGCCAGTAGCAATGGCTGCTAGAATGTTAGTAGCCAATGACGGAGCAATCATCTTAAGACAGTGAACCAAGTATGGTGGTAAATTCAGGGATCATGGCCTCTCTTGAAGGAAAAAAATACAGGTTGTGGGCCACAAAGAGGCATCTCCTTTCAGAACAGAACTCCCATGGGGATTCCACTAAGGAAAGAAAGGACTTCAAGTAATAAGGAACTTTGAGATACTCCATTGCCACATGCAATTTCTACATGTGTGCCTCATGCTATTTTAATATAAATTTGAACTCTCTCCAGAGGGTTTACATATGAAAGGGGAGAGTGTGCCTAGAATTTGTAGAGAACTTTTAGAAAATCTTCTTGCTGTGCCTTCTAAAAGTTAAATGAAACTAATGTCTGTAAATGAGAAGTATTCCTGTGGGGGATTTCAAATAATGGCATTATAATTTCCTCAGGATTATCCCTAGAATTCTGAAGGAATTAGTAGTCACCCAGTCCTTTGGAAATGCAATCTGCCTGTAATTTGGGAGAATGAGCCCAAAAGTAGTGCCAAAATAAAAGGACAAATGAATGTGAATAAAACATGGGTGACAAACCTTTGGAGGAGAAAAAAGTTGGGTAAGAATAACATCACAAATTTAAATATTAACCTTAGAAATGGAAAACGATATCTCTTTAAAAAAAGAACCAATGATACCATTATATAGTGAGAACCAAATGACTGCTATAGGCAATAAATATACCAGAGGATTTCAGGAGAAATCACATGTACATACATAAACTCATACATATGCATGTGTGTACACACATGCATGCATATGTTTATACACCCATATAGACATGTGCACACACATATGCGTATACTTATACATGCATCTGTGTGTGTTCTCTTGACTGGAAGGGCTTTGTAGGAGAGGACTGGGGCTTGACGTAGTTGAATTTTTGACATACAGGTAAGATTAAAATAAATAACAGTAGCTAATACTTATATAATGCCTACTGTTGCCATATATTGTATGACATGTGCAGTTGTTACATCATTTGATCCTCACAATAGCCATAGGAGGTAGGTGCTATTATTAACCTCATTTTACAGATGAGAAAACTGAGGAAAACAGAAGTTAAGTATAGTGTGCAAGGTCTCACAGATGGTCAGTATTGGAGACTGTATTTGAACTCATGTCTTCCTGTCTTTGGCTTGGTGCCCTTTTCACTGCACTACCTAATTGCCTGATAAATAAAGAATAATTTAAATTGTTAAATAATCTAAATAATAATTAACAAATTATTCCTTATTTATCAGACATAATTTAAGAAGAACCAGTGTGAGCAAACAGTGAGAGAGAATCAGTCATTGTCTGTTTAGTGACAATAGCTAGACTTGTCTAGCCAGCAAAAGCACATTTTGTAGGGAGTTATCTATATGTATGTATAGATTTTGGGGGGATGAGGGAATGAGGAACGGGTCTGTGATTTTGCTGGTTTGGTTAACTCTAAGGTGAAGAAAATGTATGATTTTGGTATTTTCTAAGCAAGTCAGAGACTTGTCCAGAACACTGAGAGATTAAGGGTCTTGTCTAGTGTTACACAACCAAATAAGTGTCAGAGGTGTGACTTTCTGGCTCTGAGACTGGTCCTCTGTCAGCTATATCATGTTGTCTCTTTTACATGTATGAACACACCCACATGCATACACATACTGACACACATATATACATGTCCACATATGCACATGCATATGCAAGCACACATGTATTCATACATGTTTGTAGATACATATATGTACATGTGTGTGATAAGACTAAGACCTTGCTGTCAAGGAAGTATAAAATCTATGAGCTCCTGATCTCTCTTGTAAGAGCATATTAGCACAAGTATACATTAAATTAATACATACTTTTATGTAATATCTAATCAGTTCAAGGCACAATGTTGAGGGTGACATAAATCTGACATAGACCCAGCTTTCACAGACACTTATGATATAATAGAGAGACATATTCACAAGTAACTATTATAGAAGAAAGAGCAATATAAATACAAAGTAAATGTCCAGGTTAAGTGTTTTGAGAACTCTGAGGAGGGAGTGATCAATCTTACTAGGAGGATGGGGAAAGAAATGTCAAGAAAAGCTTTATACAGGAGGTGGTACCTTAGCTGGACACTGAAAGAAGAGAGGAACTCCAAGAGATTAATGGGCAGGGGCATAATTTATAGTATAGCAGGCAGCATAGATCAGTGGATATAACATTGGCCATAAAATGAGGAAGATCATGATTCAAGATCAACTTCTGATACTTAGTCCTATAACCTTAAAGTAGTCACTTCTCTGATCCTCAGCTTCCTCACCGCTAAAATAGGAGTAATGTTAATTATAATACTTAAACTTACAAGATTAATATAGGGCTTAGACTATGTATATAGTGTCCCCTCTTGGGCTACTTTCCCAGTTCACACTTGTACTTGTAGTTTGTGTTCCCCAAAGAGGTGACTTACTATTCCAACTTTCAAAGTTCTGTGTATAATTAGCATAGAAGATGGGTTTTCTAGTTCATGGTTCTCCAAGGATGTCCTCCCCAGAAACATTGAGCCAACTGAACTCTATTACCTTTTAGAAAAGGAATTTTCTAAAAAGTCATATCAACAACTGTTGTTAAAATAAAACAAAACATATTATTCCAATTGAGGATTCATTCTCATTTTATACTCATACTTTCCATGGACAGGGTTGCCCCAGACTAAAAGTACAAAGATGTATCTGTTGAGGAACACTTATGACTGAGGGGCACTTCATGATGGCTGGTACAAGCAGTCCTTTTCTCCCTGCATGGGGTCCTCACCAAGTTCCCTTTAAGTTCAGTTCCCTCCTAGGAAGGTGAGTTGATTAGATTCTGAGATTCTTCTGAGTTCATAGCTGTGGTTACTGAAGGGATGATAAGGAATAACACTTCTGAAAGGTGTCTTCCTTTAGGTTGCTCTTGCTCTTCATGCAATTGTTCTTTGTATGCCTTTTTGCTCTTGATGCATCAGCTTCTTTATCTCTCTTTGCCACTGATATTCTGACAAATACTTCAACCAACTCCTCCAGGCTTCCAAGAGCATTTGGGCCTGTGGAAGATCACAGAGTTGCCACTTGGAGAATTCCATCTGACGATACTCATTCATTGAATATCTGGAAAAATAAACACAGAAGAATCAGAGGCTGCCATGTTTTCCAGCTGGATTTGAAGAAGGGTATCACCCATACAACTTTTGGGATGCTTCAAAAACACCCTCATACTTTGTAATTGGAGGAAGAAAAGGGCCAAGATGGTGGTCACCCCCTTGGGATATAAACAGAATACTGACTCAGCAGGTATATAGGGACTCATTCTAACAATGAGTCAAAAGTGGCCAGAAATTGAGTCTCTTGTGCTTTTATGTGAACTATTAAAAGCAAGCAGAAAATATCTGTATATTCTCTTTGGGTATATGATAACTTTCTTTATAATGTACATATGTACAATATACATATGTGCAATATGCATATGGACATGATGTAAACATATGCCATGTAAATATTTATTGTTTTAGAATTGTTCAGATGACATTTTTTAGCTTATAACCACTTTTAATAATTATTTATCTTGATTACTCACTGACAAAGTGAAGAGAATGGAACAAATAGTTTTCTTGTATTTCATTAGTGTAGACTGGCAGTCTCCATAATTTATAAGCAATGGATCATTTTTTTCTCCAATAAGTCTCTTTCAACTTATTGAGACAGTCACCTACCTTAGTCAATTCTATTTTTATCTAATAAATTAGCATTGAGTATAAGGCTCTCTGTCTTATTAATAAGAACATATTGATGACAAATTGATTGTGAAATTGTCAGTCCAACATTTATGTTATGTATACATAAAATTAATCCATTCTTTGGCCTCTTGAGCTAGCTTCTAAAATGTGTGATCCTTACTGTGACTCCTCTGTACTTGAATTATTTCTTTCTGGATGTGACAGTAAAGTTTCCCTCTTTGAAAAAAAACTTCATGTTGAAATTTCTTTAGGGAGAAAACTAGTAAATTCTTTCTGTTTCCTCTGTGCCCTCTGGTACTGAGAGATCTGGCCATTTTCTTTGGAAAAAAATTGAATTCTGTCTAGGCTATAATTTTTGTTCATGGTTTTCATTAGCCCAATAATTCCATTTTTTTCAAATTGTGCTTTCTTTTATTTTTAGTTTTCAACATTCATTTCCACAAGATTTTGAGTTGCAATTTTCTCCCTGTCTTTCCCCTACATTGAACCCCAAGATAGAGAGCCTATGGAATGCCCCTTCCCCCAATATATTCTCTTTTATATCCTCCACCATTTCCCCTAACTTTGTAGTAGGATAAGATGGATTTATGTACCCCAGGACCTGTATATTTTATTTCCAAGTTGCCTATAACAACAACAACAACAACAATTATCTTTAAACATTTGTATTTTTTTTTGCTTTTTTTTTGGAGGGCAGTTGGGGTTAAGTGACTTGCCCAAGGTCACACGGCTAGTTTTATTTTTGTGTGTGTTAAGTGTCTGAGGCCGGATTTGAACTCAGGTACTCCTGACTCCAGGGCCGGTGCTCTATTCACTGCGCTACCTAGCCGCCCCTATGTTCACTAGCTTTTCATGATTTTCTTGCATCATTTTCATTTCTCTTCCCAATTTTTCCTTCACTTTTCTTCCTTGATCGTCAAAATCCTTCTTGAGCTCTTCCATGCCCTGTGATTGATTCACATTTTTCTTGGAAGATTTTTATGCAGGATTTTTGACTTTGTTGTCTTCTTGTGTTTCCATGTTTTGATACTTGCTATCACCTCAAAAATATTCTAGAAGATTATGCTTGCTTTGTTTCCTCCCCTTGAATTTTGAGCTCTTTGCCATGGGAGACCTCTGCTTCCCTAGTGGAGAGAGCAGTGTCCCAAATTGCTGGGGTTGATGTAACTGCTGCCAGAGCTGTTGTGAGAGCTATGAGGAGGATGCCCTCTCTTCAGCCACCACAAGCTCTGGCACACTAACTTTCCTCACCCCAGGACCACTACCCAAGACAGTAACCCTCATCCAACAGTTTAAAGCAAGAGGGATTACCTTTTGAATGGTTACTTGGTCCCCCTACACTCTGCAGGCCAGGAGCTCTGGAGGCAGCCATGATGCCGTCACTACCTCTGCCACCCCAGCAGCAGGGGATAGACCATGTTCTTTTCTCATCCAGATCCAACAGAGTTCCCTACAAACCTTTTATTTTCTCTTTGGTGTTTATGTGCTGAAAAGTCTGGAAAGCACCACAGCTGCCAGTGATTGAGTCTCCTCTGGTCAGTCTGTGCCTCTGATCAGGGCCACCCTAGGTCTGGACCTATATAGCTCACACAGGACTGTGCTCAGCTCCCATTCCGGTGGGATAGATCCTTCCTGTCAGCTTTCCGGGCTGTCTTCCTCAGGATATTTCTTTCTCTGTGTCACTTTGTGGGTTCTGTAGCTCTAAAATGTGTTCAGAGTAAATTTTTACAGATATTTGAGGTTTTTGTTGAAGGAGCTAAAGCAAAATTTCTGTTTTTACTCTACCATCTTGGCTCCACCCCCCTAGTCCGATAATTATTAAATCATTTCTCCTTGATCTGTTTTCCAGGTCATTTGTTTTTAAAATGAAATAGCTCACATTCTCTTGTATTTCTCAATCTTTTGATTTTTTTTGAATATTTATTTCCATGTCATGGAGTAAGTTTCTGTTTGGTTAAATCTAATTTTTCAGGAATTGTTTGCATAAATTTTCTACCTCTTTTTCCAAATGATAGATTAAAAAGAGTTGCTTCAGTGGGCAAGAATTTTAATGAGAAAAAATGAAGAAACATTAAAGATGATTTAAAATTATGGCAATTGTCAGTCTTCATTGATTGAATTACTGGAAAATTACTTGTTCTGCTCTTCTTTTTATTTTATCAATGCAACGTCACTTTTGGGTAAGCACTAAAAGTGGTTACACTTTTTAAAAAATGTAGAAGTTCAAAGTGACAAAGCTAGAATTTAAATCCAATTCATTTGCTTATAAATGCAGCATGTTGGTTTTTTCTACCTTGAAACATATTTTATTCATGCATCTTGCAATGTTTCTTTTGATATAACACACGGTCTAAGATAGAGATAAAATGATCAGAATTTTGCATAACAAAATCAATAAAAGAAACATTTTGATAATGCAGTTATCAATGTATACTCAAAATAGCAAAATAGTAGGAAAAATGTAGCCTAGTTTGTCTACAACATCTCCTCCATAAAGATCTAGAAAATTCACCAAACTAAATACTAATCAGGAAATCCAATAGAGTCATAGTGCTTCATTTATCTGGCCCAAAACAGCTTAGGGAAATAGACAGAGAGGGCTGTTTACACTAAGAACTGGGTATAAAAAGGAGGATCACAGTACAGAGAGTGTTTCAAGGCAAAAAAAAGCTCCGAGACTGAGAACCAAGGCAGGAAGCATTGGACAAGGCAGCTATCTCAGGAGAAGCCAGAACTGGAGTAGGGCAAAATAACAGGTGTCTTCTGATATTTCTGTGACAATATTCAATTCAGGGCACAGGTACAGAATGATATTAAATGTGAATGTAAATGGCTTGAGGAAGTCTCTTAATCCCTCTGGGCCTCAGTTTCCTCATCTGTACATGAGGGTTGAATAGATGACTTCTAATGCCCTCTAGACTCTAAATTATCTCTTTTATTAGGTAATTATGGATCCCCCTGCATTTTTCACTTAAGACCAGGTTGATTAGGAGGAATGGCAAGGGAAAGCTAATTTAGTAGACAGCCCTTTATAAAACCTTAGAAGATTTATAAGAACTGGTAGAAAGTAGTGAACAGAATCAATAGAAAATTATGCACAATAATTGGAAGTTCGTAATGATCAACTGTAAAAGTCTTAGATATTCTGTTCAAGACAATGAACCAAGATAATTCGAAAAGACTCTTGATGAAAAATTGTTGCTCTCCAGAAAAATAACTGATGAATTTTGAGTGAGAACTGAAGCATATTTCTTTCACTTCCTTATTTTTCTTGCTTTTTTGCAACATTGCTAAAGTGGAAATATAGTTTGCATGACTTCACATGTGTATTGCTATCATGTTCCTTGCCTTCTCAATGGACTTAGAGGGGGTAAGAGAATGTGAAACACAGTTTAAAAAAATGAATGTTAAAAATAAATAATAAACTGCTTATTAAACATTGAATTGTATAAATGTGTTTATTATTCTAACTAGAGGGCAGTTGTTTACAGTATTAAAGGTTTAGAACTAGAGAAGATATTAGGGATCATTTATTCCATTCCCTGCATTATACTGATGCTCAGAAATGTAATGAAACTAGCCTAAGGTCACAGGAGTACTATCATAGACAGGGATTGAAACTCCATTCTTTTGACTTCACATCTAATACCTTTTCCACTGTACTATTTTGCCAAAAAATATATTCCTCCACTGGGGGGAGGCTCCTTGGTACGCATCAAGACCTTGGAGAAAGTGTATTCTCTCTCACACATTTTCAGAAGGGAAAGAAGAGGGAATTTCATTGAGGACAAATCCTTAAACCTCTTGTCATCTGACTTTCAGTGAGTGAAAAGGAGTAAGACTTGTTACTGGATGTAGCAGGCACTGAACAACAAATTCTTCTTCTATTTTTTCCCTTCTTGTAAAAATACATATATTTTGCTTAAGTCAGTGATGAGCTGAAGTACCCATAAATATGATTAGGCCTTGTGTGATACTGGAAAAACTCACATAATTCTTTTCTTTCCATAGTTTGAATGATCTTTAATGTCAACCAATAAACTTTTACCAACTTCATGTCAGGCATTGCCCTAAGTGCAGAAGATACAAAAATAAACATGGGAAAAATCCTCTTCCATTAAGAATTTACAGTCAATAAGCAGAGACAATACATATACATTTAAGTATAAAGTTTTGTTATTGTACTAATAGCTTTTCATCTAATATTAACTCCATAAAATAGCATATAAAGAGATCACATTGAGCTGAGATACATTATATTGACCCCAGGCTAAAATTTAGCTAACCATTACAACAGAATGTGGTTCCTTAAATTTCTAGAGAGGAAAACAACAGGAAGAAGAGGGGAATGGAAGAAGAAAAAATATTTTTCAGTCAACAACCATTTGTGTGCTAAACTCTGTAGTAATTTTGGGAGATATAAAGGAAAAGAAAAACAAAATCCTTTTCTTCATGGAGCTTTCCTAATGAGGAAGTCTATAATTTCAATCTCTCTCTCTCTCTCTCTCTCTCTCTCTCTCTCTCTCTCTCTCTCTCTTTGTCTTTATGTGTATATGCATTTATACATATATGTATATATACATAGATACATATATGCATACCCGTGAGCATATACATATACACATGCGCACACACATACATATACACATGCATATAGTTCCCTGAATAGACAAGATAAAAAGTACATCCATTCAGGCCTTTGTAAGTTTGGAATGAATCTTTGAGAATATAAATTACAGATGAGTTGTGAATTTTCATTGATGGAAGGAGTTTTCATGCTCATTTCTGTAAAGCCAGTCCTGAATAGCTCTCCTGAGGACTCCTGCTGTGAATAACTTTAAGGTTCTAAGCACATAGTATAATGAATCTATTTGTTCAGCAATAAACTAAGGCATAACATTCAAGAAACTGAAGCACAACATTCACAACAACCTAACAACTTATCACTAAGGTGATCACATAGTCTTAAACAAAACATATCATTCAGTGTATCTTATAGTCATCTTTAAGGGGTGGCAGAAAATACAAACACCATCCATTCCTAGGTCATAGTAAGTTACAATCTCTTCAGTAAATACAGAGTATCCAAGTAACCTCCTCTTCCATCTTAACTGCAGGCTGTCTTCCAATCATCCTTAAGCCAATCATCCTTAGGCGGTAACAGAAAGAACAAACACCATCCATACCTATGTCACAGTAAGTTACAAATCTCATCAGTCAATACAGAGTATCCAAAATAAAATTATCTTTCATCTTGACTCCAGGATGGCTTCCAAATCCTACAGTACCTTCCCCATGGACTGATTGCTCCCAAATCTTGCCTGAATTCACACATAGGCACCTCTCTGCTCCTGTTCCATATCTCAGCTCACGGAGACTGCTCCACTCCAAGTTCTTTGAAGTCTCTGTTCCCAGGAAGAGAAAATACAAAGCTTAAAAGGATTGCAACAATATTTGCACACATTACCAGTGTTATCATCTTAATTTACTTTCTGTCTGAAAAATCAATACAGAACAACAGATAGGGCTTCTGTCTAAGAAAATAAGACAGCCCAAGAGACAGAGCATGAACATCACAAGCATGCTTTATCTCAGTTCTGCCTGCTCCCAGCTCTGTGCATGCTCTTATATGCTTCTTTCTATTCCACCATTTTTGGAAGCTCCTCCCACCATGGTCTCCCAAGTCAGTACATTCACCTATTAAGAGACAGGTGGAGATCTTCAAATTCCCTTAGATCTATTAAGGGCAATACAGTGTATAATGTTTCCAATCAAAAGCCTCTTGACACAAAGGAGAGGATCAAAGGCACTTGATTAGTTAAAACTTAATGCAGAAAAAAAGCAAGGAATCCTATTTTGCTTTCCCTTACAATTCCTCATATGGATGATATGGCAGAACTAAATCTCATTCTCTCAATGAGAATGTTCAA
>JAQQSW010010531.1:0-12972 GCA_028646575.1 Pseudocheirus occidentalis | reverse complement strand
CCCCGCCCAATGCCCCAGGGCCTGAGCTGGCTGGGTTTTGGCCACTGGTCCCAGACTGCTGTGAAGAGCCCCGCCTGCTGCGCTGCCTGTAGCAATAGATGTGCTTTCAGTCTTGTGGAGAGTTTTGGAGCTTGAAAATCTGTTTAGCGTCCCATTTTATGAGTTTTTCAGCGTGTTTGTGTGGGAGCTGTGGTGCTTTGCTGCTTCTACGCCGCCATCTTGGCTCTGCCCCCCCTATTCTTCCTATATTATAACTATGTCTTTATGGTGTATAGCTTGGGAAATATGCTTAATTTTCTTCCTCTCATTTCATCCTAACGAATGGATTTGCAAGACTTCAGGCAAATGCATTTTTACAAGGATGTGTTATGTGCATTCTATCCCGGTCTCTCATCCTATGATTATTTTATTTTAAGCCAGACTTTAGAAATACATTTCCCACTTGGAAACTCCATCCTTTACCCAGCTGCTTATTTTAAAATAATCTTCCTCTTTGATCCAAGCCACTTGCTTTTGGTCAGCAATAGTGATGAAAATAGTGCCTGTACCATTAAGGTATTAAGTTTCTTTCCTTAATAATTCTTTTTCTTGCCTTTTTTTGGGAGGGCAATTGGGGTTATATGACTTGCCCAAGGTCACATTGCTAGTTTTTGTGTTGTGTCTGAGGCTGGATTTGAACTCAGGTCCTCCTGACTCCAGGGCTCTATTCACTGTACCACCCACCTGCCCCTTAATGATTCTTAAGAGTTTTTTCAGTTACTTCTGGTGGCAGCATCAGTTGTCTTAAGTATGAGCTTACTCTACTAATTGGAAGAACATGTTACTTTATTCATAGTAGGGAAATAGATATTTCTCTTTGCTAAAATTTAGCAGTAACTTATAGTAAAATAATATTAATAATAATTTTCTCACCTGAAGGTAACTCATTGCCATTTAAAAATATATAGCAGACTAATATTTTATAGAGAGTTTAGACTGTGACTTATCATTGAGGCTTTGCCTCAATGGTCAGTTTCCTGACCATTAGAGCTGTCTAAAAATGAATGGGGTGGTGTCAGCTTATGGTGAGCTCTTCACTACAAGTGTTATTGTCATTCAGTCCTTCAGCTTTGTTCAATTTTTTGTGATCCCTCTTGGGGTTTTCTTGGCAAAGGTGCTGGAGTGCTTTGGCATTTCCTTCTGCAGCTCTTTTTATGGAGGGGCTGGGGCAAACAGGGTTAAGTGACTTGCCTGGGGTCACAGAATCTTTAGGCCAGATTTGAACCCAGGAAGATGAGTCTTCCTCACTTCAGGGCCAGTACTGTATTCACTGTGCCACCTAACTGTCCATTCACTAGAAGTACTCAAGTAGAAAAAGGGTGATTGTTTCCTTAGTAAGTTATGTTAAGATGTTGTTGATGATTTTGGCCAGATGAGTTCTAAAGCCCTTTCATAGGTCCAGATATGCTATAATAATTCTAGTAACTTCTCCAAATGCTTACAAAGGGAACCTGAGGCTTCTCTAACTTACCTTTTTTTTTTTGAGATTAAGAAAGTGAAGTCCAGAGAAATTACTTGCCCAAGGCTTCACAGGTGATAAGCAGAAAAATTATGGTTCAAACTGATATCATCCCATGCCTTTTCTCATTGCCTCATGATTTCTTTCCAGTTAGGAATTTAAGATGTTGAAAAAAGTAAACATTTATGAAGCACTTTCTTTGTGCCAGGAATTATGAATGCTACATACTAGTGGTAGCATGATCAAGTGGAACAATTTTCAAATTTAGAGTCACAGAAAATGAGTTCAATATCAGATCTGTTCCTTATGGTCCATGGGTTCCTAAACAAGTCACTTAACATTTCTGGGTCCTAGTCTGCGAAAGGAGCTGTTCAGACTCCATCATGGCTAAGGTCTTTTCCAGTATTTGAGCTATGATCTGATGAGAGATATGTGCTGTTTCTATGTGAATTCTTAGCATTTAAAAAACCCAATTCTTCTGGACAATATGGTGAAGAAATAGATTTTTGTTACAGAATCATAGTCACTCTCAGAATTTGAGAACTGGAAGGTACCTTTGCAGATATTTTGTCTGAAAAGAAGGAAAAGTATGACCAATCAATGTCCCACCTTGCAATTGACTTCCTATGACTGAGGATTGGAACTAGATATGTTATCTTATTGTTTAACTTAGTCATCCCTAATAGTAGAAAAGATACTCTTGAGGAGCTATCTGATGATTAGGCCTATTCTGAATAACAATATAGTCCTGGAACGGAAAAAAACATCTGTACACCATTTAAGTAATGACTAATCATTTTGGTGGAAAGGTCTATGTTATAATGAATTATGTGAGACATCCTGCTAGCACTGTGGCTGGGCAAGTGATATTACTGATATTTTAAAGTACATATTACTGATATGAAAGCTATGCTTTGATCCCTCTAGCTTGGGTTTTCCCATATGATCAAAGATAAAAGAAAAATAAGAAATGTTCAAAGGAATTATTTTTTGTCCCTGACCAATTAAGGACAATATCGTTTCATCTGGTTCTGGTAAGCAAACTAATTCTATAGGACCAATCTGGGCCATCCCAAGTTAAGACAATGTGGATAGTCACTCTACACAATGGTTTACACATATGCCTAATAAGTATCTGAGAGTGAATCAACAAATTAGCCAACTGAGTCTTTGTGTCTCAGGGCAGAATGAGGAAGCCATTTTTCTTCCACTGCTCTCAAATGTGTTTCAATAGATGGCCTCAAGGAGTTACATATATACATACACATATATACAATGCACACACACACAGGTATATGTATATAGTGTGCATGTATACAATACACACATGCATGTATGTGTACACACATACATGAACACACATGCATATATGAATACATACATGTATGTATACACACATACACACATACACACATATATATCACAAATGGGATAGTACTCCAAAATTCACTAGAGTGGATATATGTGGGCTTAAGCCATTTGGGAACCACATTCTGCAAATGTAGATTGCCATTGGCTAGACTGATCTCCCCCTCTTTTCTTCCTTCCTTTCTTTCTTTCTTTCTTTCTTTCTTTCTTTCTTTCTTTGTTTCTTTCTTTCTTTCTTTCTTTCTTTCTTTCTTTCTTTCTTTTCTTTCTTCTGGGTTATGCTAGTTCAAGGTAGGTGGGGAGGGATACTGACACTGAATCTTTGTCAGAATTCTGGGAAATAAGATGATAATCTGAGCTAAAGATAGCTATACTAGTTATGGAAAATACTTTCTTTTGTGCAATCATAACCCAAGATATTAAAGAAACACTTGAGCTGAAGAGACTTCATTTGTCTGGGTAGCACTTCCCATCCTTGGTAGCACTGCTCAGTGCTTGCCTTCTTTAATGCTATCATTACCAACAGCACCAGCAACAAGCTCTCATCTTAACTTGCCTGCAAAAGAAATTGACTGTATCTTACCTGTCTATACAACTGTTCAATAGTAATTATGCTAGGGGAATATAAAGAAAATTATAAATTAAGCTTAAAGATGAATTTACCATGTTCATTTTTAAAATTATGAATTGCCATAAAAATAAAAGGCTATATGGAATGGCATTAATAGTGGGAGATGGAAGATTCTAATGTCACCTGTGCTATTAATTTTGTGACTTTAGGTACTTCAACTCTCCGGAACTCAATTTCTTTATTTTAAAAATGTAAGATTTGGGGGTAGTGAAGTCTAAAACTCTTTCCCTCTCAGACAATAATTTGATTTGAAGGAAAGCGTCAATATGGAATAGCCAAATGAAGAAGAAGGAAGAGGTCTGGATAATCTACAAAGAGAATCATCTATTGCAGCCATGAGAATAAAAATTTCCTTCTAACAACTACAAATCAGCATAAATAGTAATGAAGTTGGGATAATTAACATTTTTCTGTGGGCTATACACACATGCAATGTTATGTTATTACAGCCGCGGGGTACTAAGAATAAGTCATTTTGCCGGACATTATAGTAGCACAATATGTCAGGGCATTTGACTGAGACTTAAGCTAAATTACATCAGAACCATCTTGGCACACTTGGGCTTGTACTCTGAGATTGTACTTAATTTCTGTGATTTTTCAGTTTTGAACTTTGTTGCTTTTAGCCAAAGGCTATTGTAAAACTGCCAGACAAGAAAGAAAGGCTCATTGTAAGCCTCTGTAAGAAGTTATAAAATTCAAGATGGACCTGAATCAGAGTAGCCTTCCAAGGATGAGAATGTACAACACTTCAGGGTCAGTTTAATAAAAAGGAACAATCAATATGTGTCATTGTGTCCATTTAACTACAATGCTGAAAGTCACATTTGCTTGTTTTTAGAATAAACAAGGGCAAAAAGAGATTTAAAAGTCAGACTTTGTCTGTGTCAGACCCTAAGTGACGAACTTTTTTGCAATTTTCTTCAGAAACAGTAGTTAAAATTGCCCTTGAGAAATTTCTGGAATTATTTAACATACTTGCGACAGAATACAGGTTTATGTGTAATAAACTCTAGATCAAAAGCTTCCTTAAATTCTTCACTTCAACATTAAGTTTAAGCTTACTCTATGGAAGGTGTTGCATACTGGGAACATAAAGACAAAAAGCAAATCATTTTCTCCCTAATGATTATTCCAATCTTTTGGGTAGAGTTCTTAGGGCCTGGAAGATTCCTTATATCTGCAGGCTTGACCCAGATAGGAGCCAAAGATGAGGGCTAGATGTGAGACAATTGGTCTTCCTCAGAGTGACAGAGAGATCATTAGGAAAAGAGGAGCAAGATCTAGGCCTCAGAGACCTCAAGTGAATGAGATGGCTCCCCAATTTTGGTGAGAAACAGGATTAGACTTTATTACACAAAACACCCTGGGCTAGGAACCAAAGGTACCTCGAATACATATATCATTCAGTAACTACCTGGAAATGGAAATTTCTATTATAGATTAAATAGTTTGTTAAAATTTACTCTTTTACTTTCTGAAAACCATTAATTTAGTACTAGAATGGCAACGAGGGTGGGCCAGTCAGTACTTTTCCCCAGGGAAAGAAATTTGGGGAACACTAAAATACTTGTAGTCCTTTAGAATCATAGAAACAAGAGATCTCGGGTTCATCGATGAACATTTCTGGGACCTTTTCAGTGAAATTAGGGTCATATTCTAAGGTCCCTTGCAGTTCTGGAACTATGGTAAAAAGACATGTTAATTCCAAGCATTGTAAAGGCACTAAGGTCTCCAAGCCCATATCCTATAGAAAGGGATTATTATTACAGAGTCATTAACTCATTCAGAATTTTAGAGTGAAAAAACAAAAAGAAAACATGAGGTCAGGAAAACCTCCCCAGAACAAGGAATTGCTGTTTAATCATGTTATAGGTTCAACAATATGAGGAAATTGGTAAGACCTCAGGAATCTCTGGGAATGAGCACATTGTTGAGCCATACATTGTTATATATATATGTGTGATTAGGAATTGTGGGTTCTGGGGTGGGCCAACATTTTTTAACACTTACTCACTTTTTTCTTCTCTGAGTATCCAGTCATGTATCCAAGTTGAGGGCTCCCTTTGAGGAGTAGGGAAAAATATAAAAAAAAATTCCCTTTGAGAGTAGAAAAATTCCAACCCCTGGGCCGAGTGTGTCAATGGACTAGGAATAGGTACAAACCCAGGATGAGGAAATCACCTTCCCTGAAACCACTGATGGTCAGTGCCTCTGTCATGTCTCTTTACCACCAACCCCACAAGAAGAAGAAAAAACCACTGCATAGTCTTAGCCTCCTGTATATAGGATCATGGGATAATAAATCCACATTTAATAGTAGATTTGAGGATGGGTTTAATGTCACTTGCCCAGGGGACGGTTTATGCTATCCAAGGCTCAGATATACCAAGCTATCCTTCTGGTATTTGAATAACCAACATTTAAAGAGATGAATAAATCTAAAGTCTTACAACTCTCATAGACTGTATATAGCAAGAACACAGGAGGGGATAGAGAGTGATTCTTGTAGCAGAATAAGGTACTTCATTTAAAAAATATATCATTACATTATTGAATATCATCTATTACCCTCTCCCCATGTCCATATGAAGAACATAAAGTCACTGTTTAGACTTAGGCAACTCAACACTAGGCTTGTGCAAAGTGATCTATAGGGGCTCATTTGGCATTAAATCTTTTATGGTAACCCATATTTGAAACAGCTTGTTGACTGCTCCTCCCCTCATCCTCTGAAATTTCCTTGGATCATTTAGGTGCTAGAAAAGGTTGGGAAAAGCAGTGGGTAAGGAATTGATTGCACAAGATTTTGAATTTAAGGTAGTTGCTAAAGATTGCAAGCAATCCTTAAGCAATGAATGTTATACTGTAGTAAACCATTGGACAAAGAAATGAGAGGCTTTGTACTTCATGGGAAATCTTCCAGAGGCCAGGAAGAATCCCACACAAAATAGATCATTCCAGCAAGAAACAGATAGTAAGGACAGTAGGGGTACATCAAAACTTGGTAGAGCACTAGGCCTGGGAGCAGCACCAAGCGTTGGTGGATATATCACAAAAATTTTCCTGTGACTACACTTTTGAATTATTATTAGCAAAAAACTTTTGTTTGATGAACAGTCAGAAAGTGAACTCTGTTCCTTTAGGTGTCAGGGTAGAAAACTGCCAACTTTCACATGGAGCAATTTTGATAGTTTGGTGGGGCCACTCTCTATACCTGATATTCTCCTTCACTGACACACCCATTTCCTTCAATCTGCAGAGTTTTCTCTGGCCATTCCCCCTGCTCTCACTATATATCCTCTCCTCCCTCCCCAAATTGACCCAATGGTTAATATTTTCAACTCTATACTTGGCCTTCTTGTCCTCTCATTAGCCAAACTCTAATCTTGGATCACTCCCACCATCAACCTCCTCTGCTCCTACTCATAAAACTGCCAAACTCAGCTAAATGCAGCTGGGGACAACTCCACAACTGATGAATGTATGAATTATAACCTCATTTAATCCAACCTCCTAGGCATCCAGAGTTGGAAGACAGTCCTTTTATTTCCCCCCATAGTATGACAAGATTAAAGCTGATCCGTATCATGTGTCTTATTCATTCTATTTACGAGTAATTGATTTTGCCCTATAACTGCTTAAGTCATGGTTCTTCATATCTGGACTTAGTTCTGAGTTCAACTGGCCTGTAATGGGTTCCATTTAAAAATACAGCTCTCCTGCCTTAGGGAATTTCAACACCTTGGAGGATGCATATGAATAGAGAAGAATTTGGGTGTAATATGTCTAGTTGACTGTCCAAAAGTCTGGGCCATGGTCTTACACCTGGACTCAAACAGAGAGCACTTCTTAGTCTCATACAAGAAGAACAGAAGTTGTTGCTGTAATGGTAATGGTAATGGTAATGGTAATTTGAAGATCTTCTCTGCTACTTAGTAGGCTGAATGTAATAACTTGGAGTCTGTGGTGGGAGGTGTTTGTTGAAAGGTGGAGCAGAACTGAGAGAAAGCTGGGAATCAGAGCAGTTAGTATTGTGGGAGAGAGAAGATACCGGCAAAGAGACAGCTAGACTTGTGAGTGTTTGTGGGAAGGTTTTGGGATGGTGCTCTTCTCTGCCATATTATTGTATATAGATTTCTTTGTTGCTGTGATAAATTTGATTTTCTGGTCTTGGGATTTGGCTTTCTGGTTCCTGGATAAATGTTTTGCTTCTGTCTTTTACATGGAAATTCTGTTATACTTTGGGATTCAGAATTATACCGGCATATTGCTTTGGCACCATAGTTACTAGCCCCCATTGCCAAACTTTCAACCAATCATGGTGTTCCCTGAGCCTGAGCTCTGTATTCATTCATGTTACCTTCAATCCCATGACCTCATTTACCCTCGTCTGTTCTTTGTTCTGTACTCCCCCAAACCCTATACGTGGGGAAATGTCCTTTTGCTTGCGGTCTTTGGCATTGATGGAGGCAAGCCACATACCCATTTATTGATAGGTAGAATGCCCCACTAAAAACGTTATCATGACTAGAGATCTGCCTCAGTTTATCCTTTTGTTAAATTCTCAATCAGTTTCTAGTTCTAATAATTTTTTAATGAGGATGAAAAGATGAATAAAATCAATGGGAATATGTTTATATATTCTGTATATTTTGATAAATTCTGACCTATTGGGAATTTCCATACCCTAGAATGTTGCTGTTCACTCATGTCCAACTGTTTTGGTCAAGGTACTGGGGTGCTTTGCTATGTCCTTCTCTAGCTCATTTTACATATGAGAAAACTGACACAAGTAGGGTTAAATGATTTTCCCAGGGTCACACGGCTAGTAAGTGTCTGAGGCCAGATTTGAACTCAGTAAGATGAGTCTTCCTGACTTCAGACCTGACGCTCTACCCACTGTGCCACCTAGCTGCCAGTGCTCAGAGGGATGAGGAACCTGCAGCCTAGAGGCCAAATGTAGCATTCTAGGTACTTGGGTACAGCCTTTTGACTGAGTCCAAGTTTTACATTTATTAAAGGGATTTTTTTCTGTGAAGTTTGGATTCAGTCAAAGGGATGCACTTGAAGATCTCAGAGGCCACGTGTGACCTGGAAGTTGCAAGTTCCCCACCCCTGTGATGGATTCTTAACTTGGGATACACAAAATTAAAACAAATCTGTCTGTCTGTCTATCTGTCTATCTATCTTTCTATCTATCTATCTATCTATCCATCCATCCATCCATCCATCCATCCATCTATATTTGTATCTATATCTATATATTTCAATAGCTACATTTCTATGTAATTGATTTCCTTAGTAATTTTGCATATTTTATGCTAAAACATTATTCTGAGTGTTCATAGACTTATTTATCAGGTACTCAAAAGAGTTTGGGAATCACAGGGAACCCCAGCTAGTCTATTCCAAATAGGCAAGACTCTCTGGAACATGTACTGTAGCAAGTGGGCCAAGACAGTTCAAGACTAGAATATTGCCTGGTGGCTTGAACAAATGTAAAACATTTGGAGAATCCATATGGAGGCTTACATTCTAAGGCAGGGATGGGGAGCCTCTGGTCTGGAGGCCATATGTGGCCTCCTAAATTCTTGAGTGAGACCCCCTCTCCCCAAACCATGATTTTATGACTCTAGGACATTAACTGATGAATTCTTCCTGAAAGAGTTAAAGAGTTCATATAACCATTTTGACCCTATGGATAAGTTTGCCAACTGCAAGAGTAGCTTTATATTTTACCAGTAATCAAAAGATCTCTGATTTCCTTGACGTGAGGGAACATTTGTCCTATGGTGACCAGCTTCTTATGATGAATCTCTCCAAACTTAGCAAGTTCAGTTTTAGAACTGCAGGCACAGAATCTGTTGTCAATCCATAATAATAATAGCCAGTGCTTTGCAAACTTTAAAAATAAGCATGTATAAGTTAACTTCCTTGTTACTTGCTATTTTTATATTACCTAAAATCTTTTTAACTTGGTAGGACCTGCTGGGACTTGAACTTCACTGATCAAACTTCTTTTTTTTCTGGAAAATATTTTATTGTAGGTGGAATGGGATATTAATTTGTGACATCCACAAAGAAGACTAGGATGTTGTTGTCCTCAGTATTCTTCATAGCAGACTCAGTGGTCAAGGGAAACTTAATTATAGTGTAGTGATTAAGCTTGTTTCTCCGAGGGGCACTTTTCTGAGGGTATTTGGGCTGCCTTCAAAGTCTTAGTGTCTTCGGTTGCCAGAAGGTGGGGGATGTGCGGATCTTCTTTTTATGGCTATGGACACCCTTCAGCACTGCCTTCTTGGCCTTCAAAGCCTTGGACTTGGCTTCTGTCCAGAGGGGGACAACAGCTTCCCTTCTTTGCCTTGAGCACCATCTTGGGGAATAGGCACTGATAGAACTTGCAAAAGCCAAGGGTCACAGTCAGAGTATGATGAAACATTTTGGTAGGACTTTAGTGATGTCACAGTTTTATAAGTATCATTATGTGAATGCTTCAAAGCCCTTTTCAATGTGGTATTTCAATGTGGAAACTCTAGGTATGGGAGTTCCCTTTATGAAAACTGCTTTTCATCACCCCCAAATGGGTATTTTGGTCCCGTGCATTCTTAGACACATCAATTCACTATATTTTTCTCAACTGTAAAATGAGCAAAATGAATTAGTTGGCCTCTAAGGTTCCCTTCAGGTCTAAATACACAATTCTATAAATTCCTTCTGTCAAATTGCAAAAACTATGACTTACAATCTTAGAGCATGGTCTGTGGCTTTCCCTGTGATTATACAATAGTCAGTGTTAGAGGCAGGAATTGATCATAGGCCTTCCTGAATCCAAATCCAACACTCTATAATATCCCTCACTAACTCATATAAATAAGGTTACCATGACTATTTTTTCCATGTAAATACTTCTATATTCCTCAGTGCTCTCCACACCTAAGTGGAAATATTCTCATTTAATATGGGGTCACTTAGGCAAAGCCTCTCCTATTCATGCTCATCAAATGAGCTGTCTGAGTCATAGTTAATGCATAAGAGAGAAATAAAGAATATGATACAGAGATTCAGGTGAATCACATTAATTCAAATTCTATTAATTTGAAATTTGTGGGAATTAGAGCAAGACCAAGAAGTTTCCTTAAAAAAATGTCGAGAGGTTGACTAAGAAAATTGATTGTGCAATAAAAATTATAGGAGGTATTACTTAACTCACTTAAGATCAATGTTTTCAAACACAAACACCAATCATCTGAATATAAACAATTAATGCGCCAAGTACAAATGAGTTATATGTTCACAAAACAACTAGCAGGATTTAAAATGTACCATGCAAGGTAAACAGTTAACTGGGGCTATTGCATGTATTCTAAAGCAATAGAAACCTATTTTTTTAAAAAAAATTCTTCCTACTAAAAGAGTTCATTATTTTATCAATGTGGGTACTCCTTCCACTCATGCATATTGCAACCCTTCTGTGGCTGAGTAAATGATCTTTGTGAGTTATTATAACAGGACAAAAATAACTCAGTTTTCAAGCTTCTTGTAGTCAACTCATTTAAACTGAGCTAGTCTGGCAGTGTCATCATCCTTTAGCAAAGAAAACTTCCCTAAGCCCAGGTCCTATAGAGCTATTCAGTTTTGCTTTCATGCCTGGTCTCTGAGGATTTTCTTCTAAAGCTGTAGGTGGCAGTCCCTGTTTTAATCCACATTGGTGGCAATAAACAGAAAAATGCAGTGATGGTAATGGGAATTTAAAGATCCTTTCTGCCCCTTAATAAGACTAAATTGAACTTGAGGACCTTCCCTGAATTGAAAATATACTCTGTCCCATAATAGGCAGAATGTAATCACATGGAGCCTGTGGTAAGAAGAGTTTGCTGAAGGATGGAGCAGAGCCCACAGGAAAAGCTTGCTTGAGGGAGGCTTGTTTTTCTGGAAGGCACATCTTTTGTTACTTTGTAGTCAAGTGGGTCATGAGGGTTGTGATGTTCTCTGATCCTGGAGAAGGCTATATATACTTCTGAGGTGCGGTTTTGCTTTGGGGTGAGGTTTTGTTTTGGGACTCACTTGGAAAATAGTTGTATGATTTGGCCAGATGAGACTCTGGGCAGCCATTGAGCCCCCTGGTTTTGAAATCCCAGGCGTTGGTGTTTCTCTCCCTGGTAACTGACTGTATGTATGTGATGGTCAGACAGTTAGAAGCCCTGTCTGTTGAATTGGGTTATTTTCTCTATATTTTCATCTGTTTGTAACTTCTGTTTGTATTTTCTCTGAAGTTCAGGGTGCTGACTTTTTCCTTTTAATTAGGTAAATGATATATGTCTGATTAACAGATTGTTGACCCCTTTTGAGTTTCTTTCCTTTAGAAAAGCATATCAAAGAACCTGTGCTAGCAGCCACCCCAGATGTGCTAGGGTGCTTGTTGTTACAAATGCCTAAGTCTATCCTTTCTCTTGGCATCACTATTAAGCAGAGAATACTTCTTCCACTCAGCTCTCAGTAGCAACAATTTTTTCATAATTATTTCGGCTCCCATCAATCATCATCATCATCATCATCAACAGCAAAACCTGTTTTCTTTTTTCTTTTTATAAACTTTTGTTTATTTTTAGTTTATATCATTCATTTCCATGAGATTTTGAGTTACAAATATTCTCCCCATCTTTCCCCTACCCACCACCACAAAACAGCAATTCCACTGTATTCCCCCTCCTCCTATCTGCTCTCTTCTATATCCTCCCCCATTACCCCTCTGCCTTTCTAGTAGGGCAAGATGGATCTCCCTATCCCAGTACCTGAATATTTTCCTCCTTCCTGTTCCATCCCCCACTTGTCCTATTCTCTACTTTGTGCATGTCCCTTTACAGAAGTGTTCACTTCTAAAAGCCCTCTCTCCCTAATCTGCCCTCCCCTCCATCCTCCCCGCTCTCATCACCTTCCCCCTACTCTGCTATAGGCCAAGATACCCAATTTAGAGTGTATGTCCTTCCTTCCCTAAGCCAACTTTAATGAAAATAAGGTTAAACCATTCTCTTTTGCCTTCTTGTTCTTCCCCTCCATTGTACCAGTTATCCCCTGCCTCTTCTATATGAGAGGATTAATCCTGTTCTGTCTCTATCTCCTCTCATACTATTCCTCTCCCACCTCTCAGTTTCACCTTTTTAAATATTATCCCATCCTATTAAATTGACCCTGTGTCCTCTGTCTATGTATACATATATAAACACACTCACATATATATTCATATGCATATATACCCTCCCAAATAGACATATGTGTCTATATGACACACACGCACATTCCCTTCAACTATCCTCATACTGAGAAAAGTTTCATAAGTTACAATTATTGTTTTTCCATGTTGGTATGTAAATAGTTCAACTTTGATAAGTTCCTTTTGAATTCTTTTCCATGTTTACCTTTATTTACCTGTATTTGAATGTCAAATTTTCTATTCAGTTCTGTTTTTTTTTTT
>JAQQSW010010530.1:0-12972 GCA_028646575.1 Pseudocheirus occidentalis | reverse complement strand
AGAGGAAAATGACAAGTGCTGGAGAGGATGTGGAAAAATTGGAACTCTAATGCATTGCTGGTGGAGCTGTGAACTGATACAACCATTCTGTAGGGCAATCTGGAACTATGCCCAAAGGGCTATAAATAATAGCATACCCTTTGACCCAGTAATACTACTTTTGGTGTTGTATCCCAAAGAGATCACAGAAGTGGGAAAGGGTCCTATATGTACAAAACTATTTATTGCAGCTCTCTTTGTGGTGGCAAAAATACTGGAAATTTAAGGGATGCCCATCAATTGGGGAATGGCTGAACAAGTTATGGTATATGAATGTGATGGAATATTATTATGCTCTAAGGAATGGGAAGGAGATTGACTTCATACTTACCTGGAGAGGCTTATTCGAATTGATGCTGAGTGAGAAGAGCAGAACCAGGAAAAATTTGTACACAGTTGCAGATACATCTTATGTGTGATGACCAGTTTTGAAAAACGGGACACTTCTCAGCATCACACAGTTAAAAGACAACTATACAAGTCCCAGGATCAAAGGAGATGTCTACATTCAGAGAAAGATCCAGAAAGATCAGAGTTTAAAAGGAGACTGAAGCAATGCATGCTATTATTCTTTTCGATGTTTGGCTTTTGTTTCTCTTTTCTCATTGTTCACTCCATTGGCTGTAACACCTATACAACCAGACCATTGTACAATGTGAAGGAGTTTTGCAGATCCTATACATGATTGTATGCCACCATGGTGGGGCTGGGGGGTGGGGAGGAATGGGAGAAAAATCTGAAACTCAAGTGACTCTGGAACTCTATCTTGTAACCTAAAACTAAACAATCAAGTCAATAAAAAATGTAATGAAAAGAAAATATATTTCAGCAGAAAAATAAAAAAATACGATGTTTTAATCACACTGATTTAATGATAAATTTAATATAATCACAACTCAAATTTGCATAGATCTTTTAGAATATGTACTCCAGATGTATACATAATGTTACATTCTTTTTATCTTTATCTCCCCTGTCTAGTACAATGTTTGGCACATAGCAAACTATGATTTCTTGTTGATTGAAGTATTGCTGTCCTCCAAACTGCCATATGTTTTCGATGGTTGGTATATTTCTTTTGTCCATTTTACCCATGGAAGTTAATAAATTTATAGCCAGTTAGGTGGCACACTGGATAGAGTCCAATGGACATGGATGTAGGATAATCTATGTTTGAATTCTGTTCACAAGAAGACTGACTGTGTGACCCAGAACATCACTTAACCTCTCCGTTGTTAAGTTTCCTCATTTTAAAGGCATGCATGAGAAGCTTTCCAGAGGATTGCTATTGTGAAGAGCTTCACAGTTCTGATCACATAGTTTAGTGAACACTCTATTTATTTAGTAACAAATCCGAACAAAATATTCACAGTAAATCAAGGTACAGTTTCCACAGTGTCACAACTTATCACAGAAAATCAAAGTACAGCATTCACCATATCACAACTCAACAATTTATCACTAAAATGTCCACATAACAAAGTTTTCACCAAAGTGGTATAATAGTTTCAACAAAGTATAGTCATTTAGTTGAACAATCACTTAGTAACTCGATCATTCAGTGGTTCTCTTTTAAACAAGGTGCATTCATATATACAATCAATCATTTAGTTAAATCCTTAATTCAGTCAGACTTAAGGAACAGAGCCTCCTTAATCCTTACCTAACTCATTCTTAAGAAGTCAAAGCTTCCTTAAGAGACACAAAGTACAGTCATCAACGTTCTCTACCCCTGGATCACAGTAAATCATAATCTTCTCAGTCAGTACATAGTATCCAAGTAAAGTCTTTCTTTCAGCTTGACTTAAGGCAGCCTCTCAGATTCCCTGATTCCCTTTCCATGGTCCCAGATCCTACCTGAATTCACCAAACTGTCACCTGGGTTCAAAGTCAGACAGCTCCCAGCTCTTTATCTAGCTCTCCATTCAGTTCCTGTTCCACACTGAAGCTCACAGTGTCCAGTCCACCTTAAATCCTTTAGTCTATTCCTGGGAAGTCAAGGCTTAAGAAAGCCACAAACACGCAAAATACCAACAGTACAGCCATGCTTCTTGAAGTTCCAGGCTGCCCCTCAGCATTATAAACTTCACTCAAAAAATCAAATCACTTTATCTAGCCTCTATGTGGCTTGCTCCAAGAAAGTATGTCTCAGTTCTCAATTCTCATATCTCTTCTCAATTCTCAGTTCAGTCTTCAGTCCAGCAGCAGCATCTGCCATGCCTCTACATACTTATGTCAAGCAGTTCTGACTTCCCCAGCTATTGTTTCTCATTATATACAGTATTGCTCCTCCCTGTTCAGCACTTCCTGTTATGTCAACAACAGGGGTTCATATCTTCTGTTTCTTTATCAGAGGTTTAATTTGAAACGAGGTGCTAAGTACCTCTTAGCTTTCAAATAAAAAAGTATTTTCAAATTTCATTACCATTACACTCATCCAGTAGAGAGAGCAATAGCATGCGCTTTGATGGATTATTGTGGCTGTCAAGTGAATTATCATATATATGAAATAATTCTTTCTCTTCTGAATTTCATAACTAATTACTGTATTAGGACCAAGGTTTTTCCCTTTTTACTTATCTAGAAATCAACCAGTGTCAAAAATCTCTTTCAAAGACATACCCAGGCCAAGATTTAATAGAAGACATTATGGGTGCATTTCTTCTCCTTGTGTTTGTTGAGACAGGTCTGGGAAAATATGGATCCTTCCTTTTCTCAGACACTTGATATGGAAATTTAAGTCTCTTTGGCAAAGATTTGGGTGACTCAAGTCATGTAATCCCAAGACCCTCACTGTAATATGGACCACCCTTTCACTGTAATATTCATGGTTTCATTAATTGTTAACCAAGCAAAGTTGATTTCTACCCTGAGGAAAACCTACTTTTTTATGGGCATATAAAATGTGAACCACTGTCATGAGGTGTCTTTGTTCTGAGAGAATCATGACCATCCTTTTCTTTTTAATCATGGAATTATTAATAAAATGATTAAATTGCCCAGAAGTTATCTCTCAGATTTTTTTTTACTCTTCACACGTATATTAAGTGCTTTACACACACTCACATACCGACACCCACACTCACACACATACACACAATTAGGCATTACTATTCTTGCTGCTGATCCTATTACCACTACTACATGTGACAAGTAAGTCTAAGAGAAATTAACTTACTTTCCCTGATCCATAGAGTATTCACTGTTTCCCAAATGCTCCCTTAGTACAACTGACTCTACACTGCCTTGTTTTAGGATAAATATTTTAAAACTGTTAACAGAAAACAGTCTTACCTGATAATATATCCCACACAATAGAGAAAATAAATCAACAATCCCCTCTTTTATTTAGCTGAACTTTCAGATTCCCATTCCCTTCATAGGAAATAGCTGACATAACTCTAAGAAAACAAAACAAAACAAAGCAAATGAACAAGTTAAGGAGGTTCAGCCAAGATGGTTGAGTAAAAGCAGCAACTTATCTGAACTCTCCCTAAAATCCTCTAAATGCCTTTAAAATGACTCTAAACAAAATCTAGAACAGTATAACCCACAAAAAGAGAGACAGAAACCTTTTTTCAGCCCAAGACAAATTACAAGGTCAGTGGGAAATCTTTGTTGCACCAGGGTGAGAGATAAGCAGTCCAGTGCAGTCTGCATTGAACAGAAATGGAGTAGGTTGGGGCAACTGAATCACTGGCAGCTTTGGTAATTTTGACATGACTCAAAAAATAGACACCAAAGACAACTTAAAAGGTCAAAAGGAAAGGACTGTTGCACCTGGGTGAGAATGGAGCTCAATCCAGAGCAGGCCACACCAGCACAATCCCTTGTCCATCAAACAAGGAATCGGCTTTGGGAGTGACTGAATCAGCAGAAGAATTGGCATTAAATGCTTCTAGAGCTCTCATCCCACAGATAGTAAGGGGGTCAAAAAACTTGTCAGAAGCAGATGAAGGATATTTTTATAGCACAGGGGCAGCACTCAGTTGCTTGGCCCATATTAGAATCCATATCACAATCTTTGATGGCAGTCCCAGAGCAAGGAGAAGCACCAGCACAGCAGAATTTGTGGCCACAGTAGAGGGGGGGGTGGGAAATCACCCCTCCCAGTTCCAGGACAGAAAAAAGTGGCTGTGGTTACTCACAGATCAGAGTACATGCCAGGAGAATAGTAAACATTTAAATTTAGATCATAATGACTTGAAAGAACAAAAAAATTACAGGTACTCAAAATTATTTCTGAAAATAGCTGTACAAAACTACTGAAGCATGGGACAATATGCCCTCCACCCTGGAGCCCTACTTTAATAAATGATTAAAAATCAAGTAATAACTTGGGAAAATGAGAAAGCCACAGAAGAAAATAACTGGCTATAGAAAGTCATTATAGTGACAAGGAAGATCAAAGTACATACTCATAAGAAGAAAACAAAGTCTAAACTCCCATATCCAAAGCCTCCAAGAAAAAAAATGAGAAAAAATATGAAGAGCTCAAAAAGGATTTTGATAATCAAGTAAGAGAAGTAGAGGGGAAATTGGGAAGAGAAAAGAGAGTGATTTAAGAAAATCATGAAATAAAAGTCAACAACTAGGTAAAGGAGACACATAAAAATGAAGAAAATGACACTTAAAAACAGACTAGCAGAACTGGTAAAAGTGGTCCAAAAATTCTATGAGGCCAAGAATGCCTTAAAAAGAAGAATCAGCCAGATGGACAAGGAAGCTCACTGAACAAAATAATCCCTATGAAATAATTTATATTGCCTTCTATTTTCTTCATTCATTTGGATCTGTTTTAGAGTATCTTGATTCCTCATAAATTTATTAGCTTCTATTTGTTCCAGTCTAATTTTGAAGGAATTATTCTCTTCAGTGTGTTTTTGAAATTTTTTTTCATGCCGTCAATTCTGCTTTTTAAGGCATTCTTCTCCTCATTGGTTGTTTGGGCCTCTTTTGACCTTTGAGTTAGTCTTTTTGGGGGTGTTATTTTCATCACTCTTTTCAGGGTCTCCTTTATCAGGCTGTTGACTCACTTTTCATTATTTTCTTGCATCATTCTCATTTCTTTTCCCAATTTTTTCCCTACTTCTCTTCCCTGATTTTCAAAATCCTTCTTGGGCTCCTCACTGACCTGCAATCAATTCATCTTTTTCTTGGAGGCTTTTGATCCAGCAGTTTTTGCTTTGTTGTCTGCTTCTGGTTCCATGTTTTCATTCTCCCCCCACAAAAGAAATTCTATAGTTTGATTTCTCTTTCTCTGTTTGATCATCTTGCCAGCTAATTACTTGACTTTTTGCCATGATAGAACTCTCCTTCCAAAATGGACAGTGCTATGTCCAAAATTTCTGGTATTTTCTGCAGCTGTTGTCAGAGTTTTTCTAGGTAACTGCCTCTGAATTATGAGCATGACTACCTCCTCACAGTCTCAACAAGCTCTGCCATTCCAGCGCTCTTCACCCAGCAGCATTACCCAAGACTGCAACCCAGACCCAAGCAGGTCAAAGCAAGATTTGTTACCCTCTGAATGGTTGCTTGGTCCCCATAAAATCTGTAGGCCTGGAGCTCAAGAGGTAACCATACAGCAATGGCTACAAGTACTGCCACTGGCCATCACTTCTGCCAAGGTGCAGGGGCCTCACAGGGGCCTGACTATGCCCATTTCTTACCCAGTTCCAAGAGAGTTCCCCTCTGACTCTTTGGAGTTTATGGGCTGAGATGTCTGGAAACTGCTTCAGCTGCCAGTAAATCAGTCCCCTGAAGTCTGCTTGGGCCAGTCTTTGCCATGAATCTGGGCCAGCATGGCTTATATATGGCCTGTCAGCCTTCCAGACTGCCTTCAGTGGGAGCTTTGCTTCTCTCTGTCACTTTGTGGGTTCTGTAGCACTAAAATTTGTTTAGAGCAATTTTTAAAGGTACTAGATTTGGTTTTTAAAGGTACTAGAGGTGGTTGGAGAAGGATCTCAAGCATGGTCCTACTTTTATTCTGCCAAATTTGATCCACAACCCAGAAAACAATTCCTTAAAATTTAGAATGGATCAAATGGAAGCTAATGACTTTATGAGAACTCAGGAAACAATAAAACTCAACCTACCTGAAGAATGAAAATATAATACAATGCAAAGTATCTCATAATACAATGCAAAGTATCTCATAGAAAAATCTATCCAGGGGAGAGAATATAAAAATTATTGGATTCTCTGAAAGCCTTGACACAAAAAGTACCTAGACAGCATCTTCTAAGACCTTATAGAGGAAAACTGGTCTGATACTGTAGATATAAAGGGTAAAAGAGGAAAAGAAAGAATCCACTGATCAAGTTCTGTAAGAGATTGCAAAATGAAAATTATTAGGAATATTTTACCCAAATTCCAGAGTTTCCAAGTCAAGGAGAACATATTTCAAGCAGCCATAAAAAAGCAATTCAAGTATTGTGGAGCTACAGTCAGGATAACATAAGATTTAGCAGCGTCTACAGTACAGGATAAGAGGGCTTGGAATATGAACTGTTTATATACCTATATATAAAAATGATAATAGTAACTTATGAAACTTCTCTCTGTTATGAGGATAGTTGAAGGGAATATAAATGTGTGTACATATAAAACATACATATAAATGTTTGTATAGGAGGGTATGTGTGTGTATGAATAAATACATGAATATGTGTATACATGTGTGTAGCAGCAGTTATCAACCTGTGGGTTATGTTCAATTTTGTAACAATGAAAATACATCCTGCATATCAGATGTTTACATTATGATTCATAACAATAGTAAAATTACAGTTATGAAGTAGCAGCAAAAGTAATTTTATGCTTGGCGGTGTCACCACATCATGAGGAACTGTATTAAAGGGTTGCAGCATTACAAAGGTTGAGAATCACTTGTGTAGAGATATTCTAATGGGATTCTGAAGCTCTTTCCTGCCCCTGGCCCCTTTGCTTAAGTGGCTCCGAGAATGTTCATGTGGAGCCTGTGGAGAGAAGCCTGTTTTATTTTGGGGGGGAAGGGCCACACCTTGTTGCTTTGTAATTGGACAGTGGGTTAAGAGGGCTGACCCAGGGGAAGCCTATATATATGCCCTGATATGAGGCTTTGCTTAGGGGCTCACTTTGAGAAGAGTTGTGTGACTTGACCAGATGAGACTTTGGGAAGCCGTAGAGCCCCGTGGTTTAGAAAAAACCCAGATGTTGATGCTTCCCTCTCTGGAAACTTGAATAGATAATGGATGTGATGGTCAGATGGTTGGAAACCCATCTGTTCATGTGTTTCTTGGTCTACTTGTAACTTATGTCTCTAACTTGTGCTTTTAACACGTCTTTGTATTCTCTGGAGTTCAGGGTGCTGACTTTTTCCCCTGAACTACGTAAATGATATGTTTGTTTGATTAAAGAAGGATTGTTAACCCATTTTGAGTTGCTTTTCTTTAGAAAATCAGACCTAAGAACCTATGCTAGCAGCTGCCCTGGGTATGCTAGTGTGCTTGCTGATACAGATATACATAGACAGAGCATACAGGATGAATTGAATAGGAAGGGATGGTATTTTAAGAATAAAATTTAGAGGGAAAAGAGGAGTATAATGAGAGGACATAGGGAGAGACAGAATACGGTAAATTATCTCATAGAGAAGAAGCAAATGAAAACTGTAACAATAGAGGGAAGTCCAGGAAGGCAAAATGGAATGGATCAACCTTACTCTCATTGAATTTGGCTTAGGAAAGGAATGACTGGTAATGATTCTAAACTGGGTATCTTGCCACACAGGGGAGTAGGGGGGATGGGGTTGAAAGATTGGATGATGGAGGGGAGGGCAGGGTGATGATAGGAGGGAGGGCAGATTGGGGTGGAGGGTAGTTAGAAGCACATACTTTTGAAAAGGGACAGGGTCAAAGTAGAGAATAGAACAAGTGATGGGGGGATAGGATGGAGGGAAATATATTCAGTCTTTCATAATATATACACTATGGAAAAGTTTTGTGTAATTATACATGTACAAATTATATTGAATTACTTATCTTCCCAGTAAGGGTGGATGATATGGAAAGAAGGGTAAGAATCTGGACTTTAAAGTTTTAAAATCAATTGTTGTAACAGTAATCAATTTAGCAGATACTTAGCCCTTGGTAACTTAGGGCTAAGTACCTTGTGAGAGAGGCAGAAGCTGCAAACTCTGTGAAGCAGAAAGCATGAACTCTGTCTCCTGTTGCTGATGTGGCAGGAAGGGTTGGTTAAGACGGGAGTCTAGTATGTATATATAAGAAGAGGTCTAGAGACAGAGAGACAGAATCAGGAATCTTCCTCATGGTGGCTTCTGGTGGAGGAAGCAGAATTGTTACAGGATTTGGAAGCTGGGCTGCTGGACTGAAGAATTGAGTTGGAGTTCTCTTGAGAGAGGGACAGTTTCTCTCCCAGCATCTGGAAGGTGACTGAGAACTGAGTTGGAATTTTCCTTCATACTAAAATCTGGTGAAAGTGAATGTGGTTGTTGCTGTCTCCTGGAAGGCTGTCTGGAAGGCTGAGATTACTTCTGGGTCCTAGGGCCAGCTTAATTGCTAGAAGACTGAAGAAGCATGACTGGGATAAGCCTTTGTTGGTTTGTGGTTCAGTGGATCCTTGAGTTCCCAGCAACAGAATTTGTGAAGGATTTGAGATGTGCTGGATCCTGTGAACTTCAGTGTGTGCCAGGAACTGCACAGAGGACTGGACAAGGATGTGGGAGCTGTCTACCTCTGAATGTAGCTGACAGTTTGGTGGATTCAAGTAGGAGCTGGGAGGGGATCCAGGGAATATGAGAGACCACCCCAAGTCAAGATGAAGAAAAGGCCTCCCCTAGCATATTCAATGCCTGACAAAAGTGAAGTTTGCTGGACACCAAGGGGTGGAGGGTTTGTGTCATTTTCTAATGATTGTATTTAGTGATTGCTAGATAAGTGACTGATTAAGTTAATCTATGGTTTCCCCATGAGTGAAAGATTAATAAATGTATTGTGAATTAATTGAATGATTACCTTGATTTGTAATGAAATAAATAGAGTGTTCACTATACCATGTAATCCGAACCTTAAAAGCTGTTCACAGTAGCATTCTTTTAGGAATCTACTTCTGCATGGCATTACAAATGTTGAAAAATTATTATTATAATTATCATCATCATTATAATCATCATCATCATCATTATCATTTTCATTTTTTACATGCAACTTGGATATAAGATATGCTGGAGCTGGGGTATGGAGATCCATCCTGTCCTACTGAAAAGTCAGAGGTTTGATAGGGGAGGATATAGGAGAGAGCAGATTGAGGGAGGAGGTTTTCAGTGGGATCACTGTTTTGGACTGGTATGTAGGGGAAATATGGGAAGAAAATTTGTAACTCAAAATCTTGTGGAAATGAATATTGTAAACTAACAATAAACAAAACTAATTGAAAAAAATTGAAGTAAGTTTCTCTGATAAAAGGTTCATTTTTCAAACATGTAGAGAACTGAGTTAAATTAAAAAAAATAAGTGCCATTTGCCAGTTGATGAGCAATTAAAAGATATCAATTTTCAGACAAAGCAATCAAAACTGTCCATATCCATATGAAAAAAAATTCTCTAACCTGCCATTTATTGGAGACTGCAAATTAAAACTATTCTGAAGCACTACCTCATACATATTGGATTGCCTAATAGGTGGAGAAAATGAGACTTTAATGCCCTGTTTGTGGAGTTGTGAACTGATTCAAACATTCTATAGAGCAATTTGGAACTAGATACAAAGTATTATAAAACCATGCATACCCTTTGACCTAGCAATACCACTACTAGGTCTGTATTCCCAAAGAGATTAAGAAGAAACAAAGCAAAAAAAGGAAAAATACCTGTATGTTCAAACATTTTTATAGCAGTTCTTTTGTGAGGGCAAAGTGTTAGAAGTTGAGGATATTTCCATCAGTTTTGGAATGGCTAAATTATTTGTGGTATGTGATTAAGTCAGAATACTATTATAAAATAGGGAATGATGAGAAGTATGATCTATGAAAAACCTGGAAATATTTCCATGGGCTGATGCAAAGTGAAGGGGACTGTATATAAAATAACAGTAATATTGTAACATGGTTAATTGTAAATGACTTAGCTATTTACAGCAATGCAAATGTCCAAGACAACTCTGGTGGCATAATGATTGAAAAATGCTATCCATCCCCAAAGAACTGATGGTGTCTGAATGCAGACTGAAGCATACTTTTTTACTTTATATTTCTTGAATTTTTTCCTGTGACTATTAATGGAAATTTTTAGCATAACTACACCTATATAACATATATTGAATTACTTGCCTTTTCAATGAAGTGTGTTGGGGGGGGAGGGAGAGGATTCAAAACAGAAAGTTTCAAAAATGAATGTTGAAAGTGATTTTACATGTAACTGGGAGAAAATAAAATACTAAATGAGCAAAACAAAAAAGCAAAAGAAAACAATACAACAAACACACACACATAGATATATACATACATACTGCAATATTCTGGCAGTCAAATCTAAAGCTTACCTAAGGATGTATCACTAAAAAAAATAAATAAAAAACCCAATGATCCATTAAAAGATATATATCTCAATGCTTTTATTCTCTTAAATATGTCATTAACAAAAGCCTAAGGAATTACCAGATTCAAGCCTTTCTGGGGGGGGGGGTGAGGGAGGCAATCAGCATTTTCAGAAATAAGTCTGGACTCTAGAAAATTTTAAAATAGCCATACTTTAGAGGGAATATCAGTTAAGACTCTACGACCATGGAGTTAAAGGAAAAAAGTGTAGAGTGTTGTCCATTAGACAACGACCAAAAAATTGATTTAGCTAACTTTGGAATCATATTAACAAACTGTAGTTATGTTCAAAACTGATATAATTAGGTACATTTATTAAAAAGAGAGACAACATGTGCTAGGCAAGTAAAATCACCAGTACCAACTTGTCTAACATTTCCCCAATGGACATATTCCAGAACCCTGATCCCAAGAGCCTTGAGAATTATAAATGTTCAATGCCCTGGATTATTATCCTATGAATTGCTTCCTATGGACATGCATCTTGACAATGTTCTGGCAGAAGCAGACATGTCAGCTACTAATGATGGAGAAAAGACAGTTCATGCCACCAAAATATCTGGCACTGTCAAAAGGTTCAACATCAAAAACTGCTATGATTTTAACACTGGAAATGACATTTAAAAAGAGGCATTAATATCCCCTTTCCTGTTGTACTCTATATTGCAAAGATTTTTCCATCTGACATATGGTTGAAAACTTCCATATATGTTGTCTCTCATCATAACATGATCGTTTTTAGAGCTGGAACTATATTACCCTTCTGTGTTTTTTTAACATAGCAAGCAATTAATATATCTTTTATTCAATCATTCATTGTTTCAAAAATATAACTCTGTATGGGGGCAATATATATGTAAATACACATATATGCATATTTCATTTATAGTTAAATATCTTTAACACAAGCATTCTATTACCACCACTCCACCAGTACCACCTCCACCATTTATTATGTTTGAAATGGAAAAGTAGAAGTTCATTTGGATAATTAAATTATTTAGCCTATGTTTGCCTTGAATTGTTTCCATTAAAATGACTGTGAAATTACAGTATCAAGATTCATTTTTTGTGTCTATTAAAATCCTTATTAGACTTGACTGGAGAAAAAAAATATGGTGCTTACTTTAATTAACACCCTGATCTGATTATGAAAACACCACTCTCTCCATATGGTCCACTCTAACACATGGAACAAGGGCTACTTTTGATGCTTCACTGACAGTGTTTTTCTTGATTTCAGGGTTTCGTGGGAATCTCTCACAAGGAAACTTTTCTTCATATTTGTTCAAATGTTTAATAAGAAATTCCTCCCTTCATGGCATTTGAGTAAATTTCTTGTTCCACTTGGAGGCTATATACTGATATAAATACATAAATGCTATTGAAAAATGTCAACTTTTCATGACTTAGAATAAAATAAAATGTTTTAAAAGAATTTGCATGAAATTCAACTCTTGGTTATTTTATTCTTTTCAAGTATTATCTTTGCCAGTTTGGGGCACTTTGTTACCCATGATAGTTTACTTCTTTGTCCACTTTTGTTATTCACATGTAATTAACATTTTCACTGGTGTGTTATTAAAGTAAGAGGAAAGAGAGGAAATTCAAATCTACCGCCTTTCTAAAATGACAATTAATAACAGCAAAGGTCGAGCCAAGATGACGGCATAGAAGCAGCAAAGCGCCTGCAGCTCCTACACAAACACCCTCAACACCCCTAAAAAAGACTCTAAACAAATTCGTGAGCTCCAAAACTCTCCAAAATATAGAAAACACATCTGTTCCTATAGGCAGCTCAGCAGGTGGGGCTCTTAGCAGCATCTGGGAGCCCCCAGCCTGAAACACGGCCCAGTCATGCCCTGGGGCAGTCAGGTGGAGCCAAGTCTACAGGGGAGCAGATCAGCGGCACTGGATGCATATTTTCTACATTTATCAGCCCAGAAGAACAAAAAAGGCTAAGAGAAAGGTCACTGGATTTTGCTAAATTTGGGAGAGAAGAGCATTCTGGTCGAACTGCTCCCAGGGCAAGAAAGCAGCGGGAGGTGGCTGTGGCAGCAGGAATGGCTGAAAGCAGCAGGGGCCTCCACTGGGCTGCTTCAGAGCCCCTGGCCTGCGTATAGCAGGGGGGCTGAGATGATCAATCAGGGCCAAGGGCTCTTGTGTTGAGCGGCCTGAATCTGGATCAAGGTCTTGAGTGGTGGTCCTGTGGTGCACTTTCAGGGAGCCAAAGCTGGGGTGGGGCTGCAGCACCCCACTAATAGCTCCGGCAGCTGTGAAGGCCCCAGCGATTTGGGACAAAACTTTCCCCCTCCAGGAAGCAGAGTTCCACAGAGCTA
>JAQQSW010010529.1:0-12972 GCA_028646575.1 Pseudocheirus occidentalis | reverse complement strand
CAGAGCAGAGGAGGGGCTTTACAGTGGGATTGCTGTTTTAGGGTTGGGGCAGGGGAAAGACAGGGAGAAAATTTGTAATTCAAAAATGTCATGAAAGTGAATAACGTGAACAAGAAAACAAATAAAAAATATTTTAAAAGAAAGAAAAGGAACAGTTTAGTTAAAGAAGAATTAAAGAGATATTTGATAAACCAGAAGGCCATCTATAGAGTAAGGCTCTGGATTGTAATCAGCATTGTGATCATTGCAATTACTGGTATAGTGACAAATGACATTCACTCATTTATTCCTTCATTCCACAAACATTTATTGAATTCCTCCTCTCACACCAGCCTTGCATTTGGTACTGTAGTTCTATAAAAGAGATATAAGATGTTCAACCTTCCTGATGCTTCAAGTCCAATTAAAAGATATTCTCTTCTTTGCATTTAAAAAAAATAAAGGGAGTAAAGCAGTTGGACAACTTGACAACTAGGACAACTAGGACAACTTGAGAGGACCTCAGACCGGACTTCAGGGTATGAGTCTTGGCCTGAATGAGAGTCCATTGAATCAATGAGCAATAGGCCCTGAGAGAAACTGACTAGACCTCAAGAAATTTCACCTTGGGAATCCTTTCTACAATATCTCTAACAAGTGACCATGTAGCTTTCACATGGAAATCTTCAGGAAGGGGGAATTCACTACTTTGAATCCATGGATTTGGGCGTTCCCTTCAATGATACAAATCACAACTAATCCATACTTTCTCATAATGCATGATTGTTATACATATTTTTGAAAGGAATAGCAAATTATATGGAGTAGATTTGCAATTTCATATGCAATCATCTTTTTATAGTACTATGTTATAGAAATTTTTGTTTTATTCCATTCATTAAAAAAAAAGAATACTGAGTCTGAGACATAAATTGACTCGTCCAAGACTACTACTATCAAAGCCAGCATTTGAAGTTGCAGGCAGAACATCAGAGAATATTTGAGGAGATGAAGTGTTCTGATTCTAAATTCATTATTTTTTTTAATAAAGCACATTCACTGTCTTTCAGGACGTCCTTTCACAAACTAACCAACAAAAAGAAGTTAATCCTTTGTTAGTATGTTATATAACTTATTTTTAAAGTTGTTTACTTAACTATTTCAAGTGAGATAATATATATAAAGTTCTATGCATGTTTCAAAGAACTCTATAGATATCAGTGATTAAAAATAATAGCTATCATTTATTAGCCCTTTAAGGTTTACAGAGAACTTTACATACTCATTTGAATAGTAGTAGTGGCAGGAAGAGTTTGGCAGCAGCATTAGTAGTATGATAGCATGTCCTTCATATTCAACCAATAGTGTGGATATTAACTCTTATGCTCTAGGAGATAGATACAGAGTAGTACAAAGAACACTGACTCTGGAATAAGAGGGCAAGTGCTCTGATCCTGCCCTTGACATCAACTATATGTGTGACTTTGGGAAAAGTTTTCTAATTTCCCTAGGTCTCTATTTCCTTCTCTGTAAAATGATAAGGTTGGAATAAATGGTTTCTGAGGTTCCTTCTAGATCAGTGGCCCTATGCTTATTTATTTCTTATTTACTTGCATTTAGAATTTAATTACAGAACAAAACGGATATTTCAATAGTTAGAGCACAAAAGGATTATAAATTAAATTGAAGATGTCTATTAAATATATAATGAATCCACCTGTAAATTGCAAAGCTGTCGTTCTCGTTGATGCTTTTTCTGGCCTTTCTTCTGTTCTCTGAATTTTAAAAATAAGATGCCTGAAAATCCCTTTTCCTTTCCTTTCTTTCTTTTGATACCATATCCCTAACTCCCTTCATCCCCATTTTCTTCCCCAAACCCCACCCCCACAAAAGGAATAGAAGAAGAAAGCCCTTAAAATGCAATGCAAAGCAAAGCAAAACAAATTCCCACAATGGTTGTGTCTAAAAATGTATTGTCTTATTCTGCCTCCTTAGTCCATCATCTCTCTGTCAAGATTGGAGAGCATTCTTCAACATCAGTTGTCTAGAATCATAATTAGTAAGTGCATTTATCTGTCAAGTATTTCAAAGTTATTTTTCTTTGCGGTATTGTTAATATTGTATGGTTTGCTCTAGTTCTGCTCTCTTCATAACATCAATCCGTATAGGTCTTCCATGTTTTTTAATAAGTTTATTTTTAGTTTTCAACATTCACTTCCATAAGTTTTAAATTTCCTCCTCCTCCCCAAGTGTCCATGAAATCCAATATAGGCTCTACATATACATTCCTAAACATATTTTCACATGTGTCATGTTGTATAGAAGAATTAGAACAAATGGGAGTAAGCATGAGAAAGAAAAACATTAAAACAAAGAAAGAAAAAAGTCTCTTTCAATATGCATTCAGACTCCATATTTCTTTTTTTGGATATGGATGGCATTTTCCATCATAGATGTTTTGGAACTGATTTAGGTCCTTGCATTGCTGAGAAGAGTTAAGTCTATTTCTTGTTTTCTGAATGATTCATTTTGTCTTTGCTCATGGCACACTAGCATTCCATTTTACTTATTTACTAAAATTTGGCCTTTCACCATGAATGGGCACCTTCTTATTTTCCATTTTTGTCCTGTGACAGAAAGAGCTACTATGAATATTTTGTACATGCACATTCTCTTTTGTTATTGGTAACTTTTCTCTTTGGAGTATAGGTCAAAAAGTAGTTTCACTGGGTCTAAGTCTATGTACAGTTTACTGACTTTGGGGACAAAGCTCCAAACTAATTTACAGAAATGTTGGACCTATTTATAGTTCTACCAAAAATGTAGCAGTTTCCCTAAAATTCCATATCCCCTCTAACACGTCATTTTATTTCTTTTATCCAATCTTTGTCAATTTGATGAGTATCAAGTGAATACAAAGAGTTTTTTTCTCTAATTACTGATTTTAAGCATCTGTTCAAATGTTTGTATATACCTGGGATTTCTTCCTTTGCAAAATGAAAAAAAAATGTATATCCTTTTACCACTTATTACTTAATGAATGGCTCATATATTTTAATCGGTTCTTTATATGTTTAATATGAGTCCTTTATCAGAAAAACTTTCTGCAAAAATGTTTTCCTATGTACTTATTTCACTTATAATGTTTGCTAAATTATTTTGTGTGCAAATTTTTAAAATTTTTCTGTCATCAAAATTGTCCTTTATTTCTTCTATTATCTCCTTGACCCTTTGTCTTTCCTTACCATTACATCTGAAACGTAATTTCCTACTTGCTCTGTTGATTTGTTTATGCATTTATTCTTTACTGTAAGTCATCTATACATTCATATCTTATCTTGTTATATATTGCATACTTGGTATGTAATGCATACTTGATATATTCTATAGAGTATCAATCTAAATCTAACTTCTGCCATATTTCTTTCCAGTTTCCTAATAGTTTTAATTAAATAGTGCTTCTCCAATATTTAGGATCCTTGAGAATATTAAACACTATACTACTGCGTTAATTTCCTTCTGTATGTTTTATCTATAACTTCATAAAGTTTATGATGAAATTTTGTAGCTAATTTTAGCTAATTCTTTATAATTCTTTAGGTACGTCATATTATCTGAAAAGAGTTATTCCTATGTATATGCAAAGAATGAATTAAATGGATTGATTTTCTTTTATTTGTTTATTGTGTCATTGCTATGGCTAATATTTCTAGCTCTGTTTTAAACGACAGTGGTAACAATTAGAATCCTTGCTTTACTCCTGATTATACTGGAAATGCCTCTAATTTTTCTCCATTACATATAATGTTTGCTCTCAGTTTTAGATAGACACTATTTAACAAGTTAAGGGGAAAATCCATTTATCCCTGTACTTTCAGGTGTTTTAGCTGGAATGGGTGTTGGATTTTGTCAAAATTCTTTTTGTCAATTATTAATACAACTATGTTTTCCATTCTATTTCTTATTAATATCATATTTATATCTATCATATTTATAGTCTTCCTTGTATTGAATCAACCCTATATTCTTGATGTAAGTCCAAACTTCTGTACAATCTTTTTAATAATTAATTATAGTGTACTTAACAGAATTTTATTTAATATGTTTGTGTTAATGGTCATTAGGGATACTGGCCTATAATGTTGTTTCTCTACTTTATCTCAAAATCATGTTTCCATAACAGGAGTTTAGAAGGGACTTTTCTTTTCCTATTTTTACAAACAATTTATGTTAAACAGGATTGCCCTTTGACTAAGAGTTCTCTTATAGCATTTTAATTTCTTTTTCTGATATTAGGGATCATTTAAATAATCTATTTCTTCAACTCATATGGATAGTTTATATTTTCGAGTGCTCCTTTCATCCAAGTTATCTGTTTGAATTATTATGTTTAAGGTGTCTTTATTCCCCTGCAGATAACATATTGAATTGTTTTCTAACCCATGAACCTATCTAATCAATTATCCTCCACCATTGTATAGATGAGCTCATCCTATTTATACTCCTGAGTATGTGTTTTTCCTCACATTCCATCCTCTTCTACTTTTTCTTCTCTTAGCTTTTCTCCTTCTATTTGCAAAGATGAATCTGGTAAGAAAGGCATTTACCTAACTTTTGTGATCTATCCATTATATGATTTGTTTCTATTACACTGAATTGTTCTTCTTTTATTCCTCTTGTTATTCAGTCATTCACTTGGGTTTGATTCCTCATGACCCCATGGCCCATATTGTCCATGGGGTTTTCTTGGCAAAGATACTGGAATGATTTGTCATTTCCTTCTTCAGTGGGTTATGGCAAATAGGAGTTAAATGACTTGCTCAGGGTACACAACTAGTAAGTGTTTGAGGCCAGGTTTGAATTCAGGTCTTCCTGAGGCTCCACACTCCATCCAGTAAGCTACCTAGTTGCCCTCTTCCCTGTGCTCTATCCCTAATCAGAGATTTTTACTTCCTCTCCTTTTAATCTCCCTTTCCCTTACTCCATGCTTCGTCTCCAATGTTGGAATTTCTTTTGTTTAACTATTATTTACCCTATCATGTCTTCCCTCTTAAACCTTCTTCTTCCCTTCCCTGCCTGTGGGCATTTTCTTCTTGAGTTTAATGTATTTCTATACCACAGCCTCTGTGTGTATATGTGTATGCCTGTGTGTTTTATTTCTTCCTTTGTTTACGTTGGATAAACTCAAATTAATGGGATGCCAGTTCCACCCAAACTCCTTTATCCATGTTTGTATTCCTTATCTTATGCATAGCTATTATGTGAGAAAGAGAATTTTCAATTCTTCTTCCTTTTTTATTGAGTATAAGCCCATGTAATTCAGATTTCCTTCTTCTATTAAGACCTGTATCAACAATGTAGTATTCAAAATGCCTAAAGTAACTATAAATTTGCTGATATGGTTATTAATCACAAAATGTAACAGGCTCTCTATATGGGGGGATGTAGAACATTTATTCAAATACCAGAAAACTGAGTCCCCAAAACAAAAAGTCAAATCCATCACAGTAGTTATGGAGTTGGCAGAGGGAATTAATGTAGTAAACACCCACATTCTCAAGCCTTCACACACACACACACACACACACACACACACAACTACATATATATAGATAATATTTTCTTCTTTTTTGAATCATTTTATTCTCTTTCAATATGCTTTATTGTCTCCAGGAAACATTGTTTTGTTTGCTCCATTTTAATATTTAGGGAGTATAATTCTTATATATGGTTTCCCATGATATTTTCTAAGGTATTAATACATTGTATTTGCTATTCTTTCCTCCCCAACTGTTCTATTCTATATATCTTACTTTATTTTTTCAAAGTAATCTTATAGTCATTGTGGATAAGGTTTTTCTCTGAGATTCTTCTTGGGCTTGTTGTAAAGTTACTCTTTTCTTATGGGTTTATGCCTTGGGTTTCTCCCAGTTCAAATTTTTTGTGTTTGGTGTTTTCTTCTCTTTACTAATAAATCTAGGCTCAATTGCTGGATTTGGCATTTGCATTTATGTCAAATTTTGTTCCTATATTCCTCCATGGTGTAGAAAAGTCTTATTTGTTCCAGAATTCAGGGCCAAAGACTAGACCCTGCCTTCTTAGGCATTATCTTGTCTTGTTCCATGCCATAGGTCAAACCCTGAACTGCAGCAGAATTGACAGATGAGAATAATATGTTCCATTGTCCATGAGACAGGTGAAGGAGACACTGTGGAGTGCTTAGAACTTGGTTAGACATTGATGATGCCAAGATCATTCACCACATCCCAAACCACTGCCAGCTATCTTGATTTCTGTATTGCTCTGATGACTCTGGATGAGAGAACGAAGCTGATGACTTTGCACAACTCTGCCTCACTTAAATTCAGTTCATGAGCAAATGATGTGATGTCATTTGTCTTCTTCAAAAATGAAGGATGAACAACAACAATATCTGAATGCTGAGTTGTGCCAGAGCTATCTGGAAATTAGATCTGTCCTTGTCTCCTGCTAAGGTTGGGGTGTCTGTGTTACCCTCTACTCCCTCCCAAAGTGGGACTGAACTGGTTCATACTTTGCTTTCTACCTAGCCTACATTTTCTCCATTCTATGATTCCACAATATTCTAGAAGGTTTTTTTAGACTAATATTTGGCTGAATGGAGGAGTTTATAGTGGATCTTCTTTGGTTCTATTTATCATTGCTACTTTTAGGTTTTTAGAGCCTTACTGGGAATGTTTGGGTCCTCATCTGGGATCCTCTTGGTTCTAACATACTGATATCTTTCCACAATCATCTGTCTCATATTAACATTGTGAGGCCTGTGTGTGTGTATGTTTATACATTGTGTTTTTGACCCAACAGAAAGTTTCTAACAAGCAACTCTCTGCCTCCAGATACATATGAGGAATTTTCACAAAAAATAACGTTAACTTATTTTGAACAAAACCCAACACTGCCAACCACAGAGAGATGCTTATCAGTACACGTTTCTTTGAAAGATGATTTTAGTTCCTGTGGCAAGTACCCTTCAGCATGACAAAAATGGTAAATTAAAGTTTTCAGACAGGCTGTAATAAACCTGAATCAACCCAGACAGGTAAATATCTCCTTGACTCCATTTTTGTTGGTGGTTTATGAGTTTGGCCATTACTTCTTTATGGGTGATTATTCTTGTTTGGGACCTCTATGCCATCATTACTTTCTGAGTGATATTGATTTCACTCATTATTATAAACAGTGTTTCTGTCTAGTTAATAAAATTTGTGATATAATTTAAATACTTTTCATGGTGTAGCAGATAGAAAACTGGACCAGACAGAGGCAACAATTCTAGGCCTGACTGCAGATAATTCATAGTCAATCAACAAACCTTTCTTAAGCACTTACTATGCACCAAACACGGTGCTAAATAAACACTGGGGGGGTATAAATAAAGCCAAAAACAATCCCTGATCTATTGTGATATATTTATTCACATTCTAATTGGCAAAACAACATGCAAAAAAACCATGTACATACAAGATAGATATAGTCAGTTTGAATATGACATTGCATATATGTTTCTAAAATTCATCTCCATCTGCAAAATTCTACAAGTAAAAAACACAGGACCTATGGGGAAACTAAGGCTAGAGGTATAATACTCAAAAGCCATCAGTGACACATTAAAAAAATATAGGAACCTAAAAACTGGTACCACAGTTTTATATAAGTTAAATGGTCAAACAAATACATAAATAGCATAATAAACAGTGGTAGAAAGTGACACTGCTGCTCAACCTGTTTTCCAGTTGCCACAGGACTTAGGTTGGCAAAGTTGAGTCACCATGAAAAGAGACTGCAGCTCTAGGGCTGGGGGACTCTGCCCTGGGGGACTGGGGAAAATGGGGAGAGGTCAGAGCATCACACCTCAACCCATAGCTTCAAATATAGCAAAATATATACAATAAATATGGCACTTGAGCCTGAAAAAGATTCGATATTTGATTGTGTTTACAGAAAGTCTAATTTGAGATGTCCTATTGGAAGTTGGAAATACAGATGAGAATTCTTTGGACAAGTTATGTAATCTCTTTAAACTGCAGTTTTTATTTTAAAAATAAGGGAATAGATTAGCTGATATGAAAAAAAATCATATCTAGCTCTACTATTCTATGATTACATGAAATTAGTTATCAGAGATTGATCTTATTCCATGACTCCTACCCTTCAAAGTTTATCAGTAATAAAGAAGAAAGAAGGAGGAGGAGACATAGTATGTATGTAGCACTATAAAATTTGCAAAGCACTTTATCTACATCATCTCATTTGATATGACTCAAAGGATCTGCACATCTCTCAAAAGAATTGCAAACTATCAATAATTGTATGAATGATTGTAAGAAGTAATATAATTAATATAATATCATGTATAAAAATAATATAATGTATAATATATAATCATAATATAATGTATAATTATAAGAAATTATTAAAATTATGATTCACATATTAAAAGTTAAATTATGTTTAAAATTAAGTGATGTTATATATATTTATAAATTATACTAATTGTAAGAAATGCAAATCAGTCAATCAATAAACATTTTAAAGTTCCTACTATATGCCAAGCACTATGCTATCCCCAGACATTGGGGATATAAACAGAGGCAAAGATAGTCCCTTCATTTCAGGATATCACAATCAAATGGAGAAGGCAATAAGGAAATAAATATGTACAAACAAGTTACATAAGGATAAACAAGATATAAATAACAGAAAAAAGCCAGTAGAATTAAAAGATATTAGAAAAAATAAGGGGACTTTGGTTGTAAACTGAAGGAAGCCAGGAAAACCAATAGGCTATGAGATTTCAACTTCTGCCCAGGATATTGGAAAAGGCAACAAACAATTGGAACAGTTATTGTTTGAAAGATTATGGAAAGCCAGACATATTAATACATTGTTTGTGGAGCTGCACATTGTTCCAATCATTCTAGAAGGCAATTTGGAGTTATAGTAGGAAAGCAAATAAAAAGCCCATAACTTTTGACTCAAATGTTACAGTGCTACAGATACCTCAAGCAGGTCAATGATTAAAAAAAAGTCTTACATGCAACAAAGTGTTTATAGCAGCAATATTATAGTAGCAAAAAACTGGGAGGAAAAATTGATATGCATTAATTGGGGAATGACTAAACAAACTGTGGTACATGTATGTAATTCAAAATAATTGCAAAAAGCAAAACAAAGGATATCTAGAATACAGAGAAGTCTTGGCACTATGAATATGTGTGTATATGTGTGCATATATATTATATACATATACACACTACTGTGCTGAAATTAACATTTTAAACTTGTATTTATAAAATATTCTCTTTTAATTCTTTGTAGTAACATCATAGGAGGATGGGATAATATATGTAGAGATGAAAAAAAGGTCATCTAATCAAACTCCCTTATTTTACATATGAGAAAACTGGGTCCCCAAACATTAAGCTATTTGGCCACGATCACACAAGGTATCAAGTGGCAGAATTAGAATTTAAATAGGTCTTCATCATTAATAGCTCTTTGGGAGAGAGAGAGGGAATATATAAAGAAATTAAAATGAGAAAAACAAAAGATCGCAATATAATATTTTAGAACAATGTAACCCAAATCAAAAAACTCTTTGTGATATTTGAAAATAATTCAATCTTTCATATTTATCTTCTTTATATCACAGCATTTTAAAATGCCTAAAGGATATTAAGTAGATAAATAATAGATAGATAGATAGATGGATAGATATAGATATAGATGTAGATATAGATATAGATATCTTTAAAAATTGTCAAACAAAAAACAGTATTTAGAATCACTGAACACTAGAGTTGGAGTGGGGCCTCCAATCCCTTTACAGATGACAAAACAAAAACCCACAGTGGTGAAGAGACTTACCCAAAACAGTTTAATGATGGAAATGGAACATAAATTTCTTGATTCAAAACCTATCACTCTCTACTGTATCATACTGATCAAGTGTAATGAAGCTTTAAAGCTTAAAGCTAGTATATTTTTTCGGAAAGCTTCCAGAATGCTCAGTGGAGCATTCTTACTAAAGTTTGATTGTCAGTAAAGTTAAGCACATAGTTCAGTGGCTTTGTGTCATATACCATTTCTAGATCCAACTCAACCATTCTCTTTACAAGACTCTGCACTCAGAGGTAAACATAACTCACAAGAGTTTCCTGTTGCATCTAAGATAAAAATACCAAATCATTACCATAATATTTAAGGCCCTAAGGAATCTGATTCTAACTTTTCATTCTAGTCTTATTTAATAATATCTCCTTGTGCATACTCACTGTTCCAATTAAACCGATCTAGCTCTTCCCTAGGCATGACATTCCAACTCCCACTGTGTTTTTACAGAGGCTTCGCCCCATCTGGAATGATCTGCCTTTTCCCTTTTGCTTCTTCGATTCCCTAGCTTCCTTTAAAGCACAGATCAGGTTCTACCCTTCAGCCAAGCCTTTCCTAGTCTCCCCAGTAGATAGTGCTCTTTCTCTTGAAATTACTTAATATAACTTTGTATATTCTTTGTATTTCCATATTTGTGAACCTTTTTTTTTCATTGATTTGCTTCCATAGGTCTATCAGTCAGTAGAATTTGAAGTCCTTAAGAGCAAGACTTGTTTTATATAATGTCTTTGTATCCCCAGAGCCCAACCAAAGGACTTTGCATTTAATAGGGGCTTTAAATTGGTTTTTGAATTGTTGAATTGATCTTATACACCACCTTCAGGCTTACAAAATGCCTTCCTCCCAACATCATGAGGTAAAGAGAAGAGGGCCTATTATCCCTAGAATGGTTACAAGACTTGTCCAGGGTAGGGTATTGTCAGAATTCAAACACAAGTCACCTTAATCATCATCTAATATATTTCCCTTTATACCATATTATGTCTATACATAAAATCTTCAAACTGTTTTATAGGGTTAGTTTCCTAAAGCCTTCCCCCCACCCTCATGCAGGAGATTTCCAGCAGAGAACTCAATGGCTGCTAACCACTCTTCAAGATCTGATGTGTCCCCTGTGGCTTCAGGGTAAGCCTTACTCATGTATTTTTCAAGCCATAAGAGACCTCAGTTTATTACTAATAGATCAGTGTACCTGAGTGACTTTAAAGGAAGCTAGGGAACCCAAGAAGCAAAACTCTTCTCTGGTGACCATACAATCAGATGCATGACTGAGAAGTCAGTTTAAAGAAACCCTAGTGAATAGGGAATCAACAAGAGATAGCTTCCAAGTGTATTGAAAGCACATCTGACACCCAGCAAGACCCACAGAATGACTGCTTGCTCTCCTTGAGTGATTTAAAGAACCAAAGGATGGCATCACTCCTGGGAATATTTCCCTTTATGGCAAACAAACCTGGACTCTGCTACAGAGTACACGACATGCTTGAATTGGCACCCTGAGCTTTGTTGAAAACCTTCCTGCCTGGGGTTTTAAAAAATAAATCAAAGGGCATGAATGAAATGCTTTCAGCATATTATTTTTTTTAAAAAACCACTGGCTTTTCCATAAGACTCATGTTTACCACCCTAGACTTAACACCAGCATATGGCTCCCTTACATATCACTGTTCTTCACACTGCAGGTCATTTTTACTTCAGGGTCTTCTACAGTCTCCTCTAAGAAGAGAATAATTTTTCTTTCTAAAGCTTGGAGTATATGTGAACTCCCAGAGAAGAGCAATTAGCAATAATACACAGTAAGAAAATAGGAAAAATGGAAAAGACTGAGAAAGGAGAAGCAGTAGAAGCATAAAAGGAGTAAACTAACTTGTCATCCAACCAGTTACCTACATCCAAACCCAATAATTATTTATTAAGTACCTACTGTCTGCAAGCTGCTGTGCTAAGGACTGGGAGTTGTCATTGTTCAATTGTTCAGTCACATCTAACTTTTCATGATCCCATAGATTATACCATGCTAGGCCATTCTATCCTGCGCTATCTCCCAATGTCTTCCAAGCTTATGTCTGTTGCTTCCATAACACTATCTATCCATCTCATCCCCTGCCATCTTTTCCTTTTGCCTTCAAACTTTCCCGACATCAGAGAATCCTGTCTTCTCATTTCAGCTTCACTATTTGATCTTCCAGTGTATAATCTGCATTAATTTCTTTAAACATTAACTGATTTGATCTCTTCACTGTCCAAGGAACTCTCAAATATCTTATCCAGGGGGAGCAGAGCCAAGATGGCAGCATAGAAGCAGCAAGGATCCGCAGCTCCCACCCAGTTACCCAAAATACCCATAAAATATGACCCTAAAGAAAATCTAGGACTCTCAAACACACAAAAATACAGAAAACACATCTCTTGCTGAAGGCAGCTCGGCAGCAGGGGCTCATTGCGGCAGGCTGGGAGCCAAGGCCAGCCCAGCCTGAAACCAAAACCACGGCCAGGCCCCAGGGTAACCAGAGGAGCCGCAGCCAGTCTACAAGAGAGAAGATCTACATTACCTCCAGCTACTCCACATCTAGTAAGGTATGAAAAACAAGGATTAGAGAAAGTTAGCTCGGCAGGAGGGGCCAGAAGCTGAAACCAGTCCAGACTGAAAACCAAAACGATGGCCAGGCCCCAGGGTGGGCAGGAGCAGCAGACCCTCCCAAGCCACAGCAGCGTGAGTCTACTTCAGAGAAGATCTATTGCACCTGGAGGAATCTTCATATCTAGCAAGCCAGAATTACAGAAGTTCAGTGAAAGTGAAATTTGGAAACTTAATTTGGGGGAAGAAAAGCAGTTCGGACAATCTGCCCCCAGGGCAAGGAAGCAATGGGGGAAGTGCAAGAACTGCTGTAACCAGCTGCGGCCCCCACTGGGCTGCTTCAGAGCCCCTGGCCTGTGGACCCCGCAGGGTGGCTGAATCAATTGATCAAGGTCAAGTGCTCTTGTGTTGAGCGGCCTGGATCCGGATCAAGGTCTTGGGTGGTGGTCCTGGGGTGCGCTCCCAGCAAGCCAAAACTGGGGGGG
>JAQQSW010010528.1:0-12972 GCA_028646575.1 Pseudocheirus occidentalis | reverse complement strand
TACAGTGGGATCAGTGTTTTGGGCTGGGGGGTAGGGGAAAGAAGGGGAGAATATTTGTAACTCAAAAGTTTGTGGAAATGAATGATGTAACCAAGAAAATAAATTTTAAAAAATTTTTAAAAAATATATAAAAAAAAGACAGTACAGGACTAGAGGACTAGTCTTTATTTTATTATTATTTTAGAGGACTAGACTGACTCAATTTTACAATTTGTAGACTAGGCCAAAGCTAGGGAAAATCATGAAATAGGGAGATTTTGTCTTCTATGGACTCTCACTCTATCAATTTAAGCAGTACTTCCTCTATCAGGAGCCTTTTTCTCTTTTATTCCTCCAGGAAACTTCCATGGCTATTTCATCACTTTGGCCTAATGATTTTGGACCCTACTGCCAAGTTCTTCCCAAATTTTGCAACTTGCATTAACTGTCTTATGCCAAAAGCTCTCCAAGATTTCCAAAGAAACCAATATGGTACATACAAGTCAATGTGGTATAGTAGAAAGGACAAGTCAAGAGATACAAGCTGTGGTTGTGACTTTACTGCTAACTACCAGTGTGAACTTGGTCAAGTCTAAGTGCTTCTCCACCACTGGTCTATATTTCTTTATCTGTCAAAGTAGGGAATAGGATTGGATCATCTCTGACCTCCCTCTAGCTTTCAAGTTCTAGGACTCTGTGAATAATTAGCTGGCTCATAGTATAAACTTATGCATGCTAATGAGATAAAACAGAGGAAGGAACTTGTCTTCAACTCCACACAAAGCGTCTTCCCTCCTTCCTTTCTAAGGAAATATAGGTGCACTTTAGTAATGACCTTCTGGGGATTAATCGGTCAAGTCTGCAAACTTGACCCCTTTAACACAAGGTCACTTTTTGCATGTTTGTTTGCCTTCTATGTAGCCTAGAGAGAGAATGACAATTTGAGAAGACTACTGTAGTAGTGGGGATGGGTGGAGCAAGGACCAACCCATAACGGAGTGAGGCAAACAAGGTCTTATAAGTCCTCTTAAATCACTCCATACATAGGCAGGTGCCCAGATTAGGACCATAAAACCTCAGAAAACACCATTCCAACCTAGTTCCTCCATTTCTTAGACAAAGAAATGAATACCTAGAAGAGTAAAATGACTTACACAGAGTCAAACAGAAAATAAATGTCAGAGCCATGATTTCAGCCTAGGCACTATAAGTAGAGCCAGTTGGTTGTTCTTGTTTTTTTTTTTTCACTCTTCTATATACTGATCTCACCTACTATAGTTCTTTCTGTTTCTGATTATGGCGTCTCAACCAGGTGGTATCTGGTAGGCCTATATTTTCCGTGACTTGCAGAATTTCTAAATTATTTCTCAGTCCTTTGGAATCTGATAAGTCAACCTGAGTTCATTATACAAAAATGAAGTCATACTAATGCCATTCTCAAGTTGTTCATTTCCCTCTACTCATTCTTGAACTGAAAGAGGACCATCCACTTGCCCATGTAACTTCAATGGCATGAAATCAATCCCTGTTCAGCCATTAGAACCATTTGCCTCTTTACCCATGTTGACTTCGAGTCTCCATGGAGCTGGGAATACTTGTTCTTGGCATGGTTAAGCTTCCTTTCCAATCCGCTAAGTGTCACTGTGTGGTTTGACCCCTGTTTCTGAGAGCCCCATTTTATGTGGATAGAAAAGGGGATTGACATGAGGAGGAGGTGGGGAGCCAAATATTTTCTTATTGGCAGTGAATCTTAAAACCAGGAGGGGTGGGGAGGGTAATGCATCCATTCATCCTACCAGCCAAGGAAAAATTTGCCATTGCCTGAGAAACATTTGTTATCTTTGCATTAGTGAACATTACTAATTGAAATTATAATCATTTGTTAGTTATTCTTCATAATGGCTGATCCTCTGATGTAAGCCTGCCTTATTGCCTGTACTTTGCAAGAGAGGAAGTTAATTTCTTTTCTGCTCCTCCCTGACAGGAGCAGACAAAGGGCCGTCACCACCCTGGCTTGTCATTCAGCAATGAACAACTGACTAACCTCATTGCAACCACTGGGAGGGTAGTCTTAGTCTGAATGACAAGGATTCAGAGGCAACAGAAGGCCAAGGTCAGCCTGACAATGATCCCGTCACTTCTTTCAGTGGGAGCCCTGTACATGCACCCAAGGGGATGAATTGGACTTAGACTTAATCCAAAAAGTCTCCCTGAAACAAAGGGCCTTTTTTGGGTACCATTATCAGTTGTCTCCTAAAATGTGTCCTTCATTTTTGGTGCCTGTAAATCCAAGGAACAAAAGGGATAGCATCTTCAAAGGGCAGTAAGAGTTCCTGGCATTCATGCTTTCATGGTATAGCTCTACTCCATCCTCTAACAGAGTCCTGCCCCTCCCCCCAGAAGCCCAGGTCTGCAGGACTTAGCTAATTGTGAATTTGGGTCGTGTGTGTATGTGTGTGTGTGTGTGTGTGTGTGTGTGTGTTTCCTTTTCAAGTTAGTCTTTTGTTGTTGTGATTTTAATGAAGCTTTGAATGCATATCACAATGTAACACATGGGGGTGTCTGAGTATGTTCTAGCACATTTTAAATATACACATATGCCCATCATAAAAAGCTGTGATAAAGTCATGTTGGGAAAAAAAAGACAGTAAGATAAACAGAGAAAAAGAAACTGAACAGGAGATGTACCAAAAAACCGTTTTCTGTAAAGGAATCCCTAAGGTAGTTTAAAAAATGATTTGCTTTGGATAAGCTGTCTTGGCCACCTATTTATTCTTAAGCTCGAGTGCAGGATCTGCTTCCCAAGCTAATTCTCTGCCTGAATCATGCTTATGTCAGGGCCAAAGCGAGAAAGGTAGTCGCAAAATCTCAGCCAAAATTGTAAAACCAGATCCTTGTGGGCCACTCAGCAAAGATGAACAACAAAACAGAAACAGACCACAGAGATGAAACACAAGAAGGTGTTTGAAAAACATAAAAAAGCTTCTCTCTTTTTTTTTCTTCTTTCCTATTTTCTCGGTTTGTTTTGTGATTTATGGATTTTTTTTTCCAGAAGGGGATACTGAGGAGGGTTTAGTATTCACAGAAGGAAATCAATTTTGTGCTTATAAAAAAAAAGTGCTGAATAGAATTTGCTGGACGATGAGGCCCTCCTTTCAGGTACAGAAGATAATATCATACACAAATGAGATGGTATGCTGGTGCTGCCAGACAAAGCCACTGGGCATCTAGTGTCAAAGGATTGGGGTTTGAATTTTTTGACCATGTGCAATTTTTGCAAAGGGCAAATGGCATTTTGCATTTTGCAAGTGACAAATATTTGCAAAGTATTTATTGACCATGTACAAAGTCCTTTAGCTCTCCAGACCTCAATTTCCTCATATGTTGGTTCAAGGAGTAGATTGAATGATCATTAAGCTGTCAGTCAACAAGAATTTATTAAAAATAGTAATTTTTACTATGTGTGTTTGTTCTATATACTGGCAATATCAAGAGAGGAGAAGAAAAAAACTGTCTTTTACTTAAAGGAACTCACATTCTGATGGAGAAACCAAATATAAATGATTAGATTCCTTCAAGGTACAGGGTAGATACAAGATGATCTGAAAATGGAGGGATTAGTAGATAAAAACACCAGAAAAGGAGTCTTGGAGAAGAGCTGAATATTAAAGGAAGGCAGGACAACCAAGGGACAGAGGGGAGTGGACAGAGCATTCTAGGCATGGGGGATAGCTGGTACAAGAGTAAGAAACATGAGATGAGTGTCATGATTAAGTAACTGTAAGCAGACCAGTCTCAACAGATCACAGAGTACATGGAGGGAATGTGGTAGAAGACTGAAAAGGTTAAGAAGGGGTCATATTATAGAGCTTTAAATGCCACAGAGAGAACTTTATATTTAATCCTGGAGGTCATAGGAAGCCATTGGAGTAAACTGAGCTGAAGGGGAGGGTGGTGAATAGGTCAGACTAAGCTTTAGCAAAATCACCTTGATAGCTGAGTGGAGAATGGATTGGAATGCAGAGAAACTTAGTAGAAGAGAAATCAGTTACATATCTCTTGTAGAAGTCCAGGTGTGAAGTGAGGAAGGTCTGAATTAGGTTTGTGTCTATAAACGTGGAGAAGAAAAACACCGTAAAGTTAGAAACAAGATTGGGCAATGGATTGGCTGTGTGAGGGAGAACAAAGAGTTGAGGTGTCATTGAGATTTCTAGCCAGGATGAGTAGGAGGATAATTGTGCCCTCATTACAAATGGCACAAGAGGTGAAGGTGAGTTGTTTTGTTTTTGAAAGATAAGTTCTATTTGGGGTATATTGAGTTTGAGATACATACTGGATGATCAATTTGAGATATACAAAAAAGAGTTGAAGATGTGTGACTAGCTCAGGAGAAAATAAGAAGTAGATATGTAGATCCTTGGAATCATCAGCAAAGAGATTTTAATTGAACCAATAGGAAATGAAAAATCATCTAATTAGATAAACGAACAGGAAAAAGAGGAAGGCTATCAGGACAGCCTTGGGAGACTCATAACATTAATTGGTATGACATGGATAAAGGAAGAATAAAAAAGTAAAAAAGAAAGCTCAGGTAGGTAGTAAGAGAACCAGGAGAGAACAGTTTCATGAAAACCTAGAAGGAGAGGTAGCCAGGTTTCTTTCAATTCTAAATTCTCAGGATAATAGAATTCTTGATGTGGAAGGGACACAAGAAACTTGGAATTCAACCACCTCATTTGAAAATGGGGGATACTAAGAGTTAGAAAAGGCAGCAACTTAATGCAGGAGTGGAAAAGTAGGGATCAGAAACCAAGTCCACTCATTTCTCATTCAATTCACATTCAACACATGTACATATTCACCTTTCCATTTCCCCAGACCACTGCAGTACTCTGGATTGTGATTTTAAGGACTACATCCACAATGACAAAATAATTCTATTTTACAAACCTATCTTCCACTGGTATGGAGAATTTTACCTACATTTTGAGTCAATGGCCTTTCTTCATGTAGTAGAAATGAGAAGCAAAATTTGGAAACATTCAGTTAAAGAGTAAATTTGCACTCTTTAACAGCTTCAGCTTTCCAGTACCTCAGACTTCCCTGATTCCCCCAAGAAGATGTAGTGGGTTGCAAGAGAGGAGGTTAAGAAGGAACAGAGGAAAGAATCTGAATAGACAGTTCAGTTTTTGACCTTATTATTCATACACTAATTCAGGTATTAAGTACATACTCCTATGATCAGCATTGTGTTGAAATAGAAGTTCCAAAGACCAGGCAAGAATAATATCATGAAAAGCTAGAGAGGATGGGGTTGCCAGTTCCCCTTCAGTTCTAAATCCTTTGAAAAATAGAATACTAGATGTGGGAAGCATCCAAGAAATGTTCAAGTTCAATTTCCTCATTTGACAGTGCTGGAAATTGAGGCTCAGAAAAGAGGAGTCAGTTATAGATAGATAGATAGATAGATAGATAGATAGATAGATAGATAGATAGATGATAGATAGATAGATGGATAGATATAGATAGATAAATAGATGGATAGTAGATATAATCTGCCTTCAAAGAATAACAATTTAACTTGGAAGATAAGGCATATATATATATTTTTAAATTATTAACAAACAAAACCATTAACTCTGATATCCCCTGCTTTGTAGGTTCTTCTTCCATGTCATGGTAATATAAGAGTAAGTACTAAACTAATCCCATTCAACTTCAGACCTTGTCCAAATACTGTGATGTGATAATAATGCCATCCATACCTGAAGCCATCAGAACTGGTTTGAATCTTGGTTCCTCCACATAGTTAACAGTGTGGCAGTCTTTAGGACCTCAAGATTCAGAGCTAGAAAGAAACTTAGAGATGGTCTAACTTAGAGAGAAATGGGGACCATGTAAGGATCTTTGTAGGTATAAGGATCACTGCTGGGTCTGGAGTCAAGAAGAATCATCTTCTCTAATTCAAATTTGGCCTCACACATTTTACTAGCTGTGTGGTGCTGAGCAAGTCATTTAACCCTATTTATCTCAGTTTGCTCATCTACAAAATGAGCTGGAGAAGGAAAGGGCAAACCACTCGAAGGTTCTTTGCCAAGAAAACTCTCAATGGAATCATAAAGAGTCAGACATGACCAAAAAATAACTGAACAGCCACAACAAGGTGCATAGTGATTTAGAAAAAGAACATATATTAATGCTATGCTTTACTGTGTTTTTAATTTATTTTGTTAAATATTTCTCAACTACATTTTAATCTGGTTCAGTCCACACTCGGGAGTGATGTGGGTCTTATGACATCAGTGGGAGGTTGTGTTTGATACCTCTGGCTCTAAGTCAATCTGACATTTTATGGGTAAAGAAATGGAAGCTCATAGAGGTGACATGATTTGCTCAATAAACATCGAGCTAATAAGTTTTCAGTGGTAAAATCCATCTTTAGTAACATTTACATGATGCCTACATCTTTCAAAAGGCAATTCCAAGCAATATTTGGGGAAAGATAATATTTTTCCCTAAGTCATAAGATATTAATGTCAGAAAAAGTACTAGAGGAAAGTATCCATTCTCTATAAGAAATTATTTTCATGAGTTTTATTGATTCCTTCTGTTTTCACATTATTTCTAAATGTTATATCTCAATCAATTTTTCTCTTTTTTGTTTTTATTTATTTAGTTATTCATCTATTCATTTGTTCATTCATTCATTTATTTATTTATTCATTTTTAAATTTATTTTTAGTTTTCAACATTCTTTTCCACAAAATTTTGAATTACAATTTTGAGTCCACTCTCTTAAAAAAGAGAAAGAAAAAAAATAAAATATAACCAACGTGTACAGTGAGTATATCTGACAATAAATGCACCTGGAGTCCCTTACCTCCATACAAAAGGAGGAAGCTGTGCCTTGTCATCTGCTTTCTTGGACCCATAGTAGTCATTACAATTTTTCATGGATTATGACTACTTAATGATTTTTTCATTTATATTCATTTAGTTGTGGTTAGTGTCTCTCCAGTCTGCTTGCTTCACTCAGCATCAGTCTGTACAATTTTACAATGCCCCTTGAAATTCCTCATAATAATTGTTCTTTATAGAATAAAATCATTCCATTACTTCTTAAGCCACAATTGAAGGGTACTTATTTTGTTTTCCAGATTATTGTTGTATATCACACACACACAAAAATGTGCTAAGAATATTGTGGCATAGATGTGCCCTTTCTTTCTTTGATTTGCTTGGTTACATTCTCTTTAGTAACCAGGGAAGGTAGAGAGAAATCGATTCATCCCTTCACTTTTTTCCCCAAGTGGATTAAAATAAAAGGTGAGTTCAAATGTCCTTGGGCAAATTGATGGGATTTTGGTTTGACACAAGATGTTTTCCTGTCAGCTGCTAGTCACCATGTCTCCATAGGGGTTCGACAGCATAGCTGACAAGTCAAGAGACCTCTCAGGAGACATGTATATGGGTCAAAGGTTGACGACATCGCTAGGTGAGAGGAAGACTGAGGGCAAATCAAGGTCTCAAAAATCATATAAAAATATTGGGTAGAAGAAAGATAGAGGAAAGAGCCAGAGAGTTGCATTTTTGTAAGGGAAAAATAATAAATGGATAAATGGTGGTTTTGTATTTTTTTAACTATAGACATATTTGATCTTTCCATTCCCCTCTAACCCTTCAAAATCAACAAACCAAACCAGCAGGCCTTCTTAAATCAATATATCTTAGGCAAAAAACCTATGATTTATACAAGTTCCATGAAATGATAATAAAATGCATTATTAAATTCATTAAATGGAGTACAGAAAAATGTTATGATAAAGCAACTCTTAGTAGTCATTTAATCCATCTGATAATGATATTCCCCCTGAAAAGGCATTATGGACAACTCTCAGTTATCAAAAGGAGTTTCTTTACATAAAGAAGACAGACTCTCTGAGTTTACTGGTACTTTGCAGATAGCTTCTTGAATAATAAAAATTAAAAAGCAGAACAATCAGGTCCACTATCATTAAAAGCCTTTTAAAACCAAATTGTTAAATACTATGGTCTGCAACCAGAGAAAATGTGAGCTTGAAGAACATTTGAGTGAAAATTTTTTTTTAATTAATTTTGAGTTTATTTACTTTGGTCAAGACCGGTGTTCCTTTTTCTCATCTTTTTTACTGTGTCCCAGTTTGAGAGGTGATACTATCTCAACAATTTGGCAATATATATATATATAAGGATTGTTGTGAGTATCCAATGAGACAAGGTATAAGAAATTTGTTCAAAACTATGAAGAATTAGACATATGAGGAATTATTTGACAGAACCTAGAACTTTGCCTTGCACAAAGTAGATGTTTAATAATTGTTTATAGAATTGAATGAAATTTAATTTATTGTGTATCTATCCTCTTTTACCTATGATGATATACTGCTTAAGAATGTTCTGATGTATGATTATACATGCATAGCCTATATCAGATTGCATGACATCTTGGAAAGGGGGAGGGAAGGGAGGAGCAAAAATTTGGTGCTCAAAATCTTATAAAAGTGAATATTGAAAATTTAAAAATGGATGAATGAAAGAATAAATAAAAATCTTTAAAAGAATGTCTTCAATGAATTTTAATTTTCCTAATTAGGAGTCATCCATGAAATGAGAGTTACAGGAATCAACATTTGATTCAATTCAATAAAATAATGAAGTGCCTAATGTTCCAGACACCCAGCTAAACACTGGGAATATTTTTTTTTTCAGTGAATGTCTTTATTCTTGGGGAGTTCACTTTCTTCTCAGGAGATATATCAGCTATGCATATAATTCAGGAAAATTTGAGGAAGAGGAGGGTATTAGAAATTTGGAGATCAGGGAAGGTTTCTCAGAAGAGGAAGTGACTTGAATAAAGTCAAGAAGGAAGACAAGGATTCCAAGGGAAGGGAATGAATTCCTGGAATGAATGGCAGTTTGAGAAAATCCTTAGACATGTGAGGTGATAATCAAGTTTGAGAACAGATAATAGAACAGACTGGCTGGAATATAAAGTGAATGCACTAATACACTATTAGTAGAGCTGTGAATTGTTCCAACTGTTCTGGAAAATGATGCCTAAGTGCCTAATAAGAAAAAGGAATCCACTTAATTGCACATACTCTAGAACCTATAAATACCATTACTAGGTATAAACTACAAGGGTATCAAAAACATAGTGGGGGGAGGACGATGGGGAGGTTGCATGTGTATAAGACTATTTGTAGTAGCAATGATCTAGAGAAAAGTAGATGCCAATCAATAGAGAACTAAATGACGAAATGGCATCACATTCATGTAATGGAATATTACTGCACTATAAGAAACTATGAATATGAAGAATTGTAGGAAATTTTGGAAGACTTGTACAAACTAATGCAAAGGAAAGTAACAACAGGAGACAATTAGCATAGTGACCACAATAACTTAAAAGAAAACAATCCTGAAAGATTTCATAACTCTAATAAATGCAGTGACCAAACAACTTCAGAAGACTGATGATAAAGCATACCTCCCATCTCTTATCAGAGAATATACATGAAGAATATGTATGTCACATACACACACACGTGTGTGTGTGTATAATCATATTTTCCATCTCTTATCAGAGAAGGGATGGACTATATATGAAGAACGAGGCATATATATTCAGATATGATCACTGTATTGATTGGCTTTGCTTTAACTCTTTGGAGGTTGTTGGTGGGAGAGAAATCATTGGAAAGTGAAAAGTTTTTTCAAAATTTTTTCAAACAGAAATAAAAAGATAAAGTTTAAGAAGGAAAATAACACTAAATTAAACCTCAAAAAAAGAAAAGCTAAAGCCAGACTGTCTCCTATCTCTCTCCTCTCCCTTCCCCCCACGCCCACACCGGCTATTGCCTTAGTACAACATTACCAACGAATTGGACCATTATAACAAACTCCTAACAAGTCTTCTGCCTACTGTCTCTCCTATCTAATACAGGCTACACACTGCTGATAATACTAATTTTCAAATTACTGGCCAGGTCACCCCTTCACTTCTAACCTTTAAATGTCTTCCTATTGCCTACTGATTAAAGTTCTAACTCCTTGCAAGACCCTCCACAATCTCAAAACACTATACCTTTTGGCAATTTTACTACATGTTAGTTAACACTAATACAACTACAACTATGACTATTTTGTCTCTCAAATATGTTTTGGGGCCTCAGCCCATCATACTTCTCATTATGTTCTTCTCTATAACAAGCATGTCCCAACTCACTTCTTCTGGTGAATTTCCAATATCAAAACTCAACTCAATTATTTCCTCCTCTATCAAGCCTTCCTTGATATCTCCCCTCCATCAGTAGCCAACTTTCCCCTTACCCCTACCTGACATAGTCGGGACATTTATACATCTCTGATGTACCTCTACCTGGTGGGTAGAGAACTTTCTTTGAAGTATGACATTTTAAAAGTTCAAGAGATACAATTTCTAGGTAATTAATACTTTTATTAATAATGCTAGCATTTTGTTAATAAAAGAAATGGTTATTTGGCCATCTCTCTTGGGCCAAAGACCACTCATGGTGGTGGGTTCACTGTTTATATGCCCTTGGAAAAGTGGGTATTGCCGAAAGGGGCAATCAGCTCTGATTGGTTAATAATTAATTGTAGGTAGACCTATTCTAATCAGGGATTTTGATTCTTGGACAAAGGAACTGCCTCTACAATCTTGGGCCACCTAGACAGGGGATCTACCTGCGCCCAAATTAGGTTGAGTGGAATACAGTGGGCAGGAATTCATTTTAGATTAGAAGTGTCATCTAGTTAGGTGGAGTAACAATATCCAGAGTGAATAGAATGCTAATCCTATTATCCATCAGTTCTGTTCTCTAGAGACTTCAGAGAAAGAAATTAGACAGGAAGATAAAAGCTTGGGTCTCCCTAATTTTAATAATTGGCTATTAATATGAGAGAGAAATAATCATTTCTCTCCAAAGCCAGGAAGATGTGAATGCAAAGCCTTGATGCTTACAAATAGGGCTGGGTGACTTTAAGCATGTCACTTAACCTCTGAATGCTCTAGGCAAATCTCTATGATTATAAATTGTATGAAGTTGCTGACCTGCACTGGCAGAGGGAATTTCTTCCACTAAGAGTTTGTTCATACCAGTGAAATCATGCACCCAGTTGCTATCCATAATGTACTCATTGTGTAATCACTAGAACTGTTTGTGTTTTATTCCCGCTACTAAACTGAAAGCTTCTTTAGGGTAGGGAGCTATCTTATTTTAACTTTGTATCTCACTCTGTGTCTATTATAAGGCTATATGACCCATAGGCACTCAGTGAATATTTGTTAAATGAAGGAAAGAATGAAGGATTAAAATGAAGGAAGCAAGAAAAAAATACAAATACATTAGTAATTGAATATCATTCTAACAGATGTTTCCCACAGCATGGGAGCAAGTCAAAACACCAAAGATAAGGAGCATTTTTGTTGTGGTTGTTGTTCTTGTTCTTGTTATTGGTTTCAAAAGGGAAAATGCAGTAATGGACCAAATCAACTAAACAGATGAATGTGGTCCCCTATGCTGCACCTCAGACAACAGGGGGAGGGGAATTCACCAAAATGGTGAATATCTATACTTAAAATGTATGTAGACAGTTAAAAGACAACTCTACAAGTCTCAGAATGGAAGGAGATACCTACACTCAGAGAAAGATCTAGAAAGACCAGAGTTTAAATGGAGACTGAAGCAACACATGCTATTGTTCTCTTCCATGTTTGGTTTGGTTTCTTTTTTTTCACATTATTTGCTCCATTGGTTACAACGCTTCTATACAACAAGACTATTGTACAATGTGAAAGTGTTTGCAGATTCCATACATGATTGTACACTACCATGGGTGGGGGGTGGGAAGGGAGGGGAGAAAATCTGAAACTCAAGTGATTCTGTAAATGAATCTTGTAAACTAAAAGTAAACAAACAAGTCAATAAACTTAAAAAAATAAAAAAAATTTAAAATGTATGTAGAAGGTATTCTGGTGAAATGGGAATATCAATCTGGTCATGAAGAATAATAATGAGGCACTATACATGCAGGATAAAGGAGGACAAATTGAAGGTCTTTGGGATTTTATTTAGAACAAAATATTATCAAATAAAAGGAAAAACCAAACCTACTGTTTCTGTGAAATATGTGGCTAAAGAATGACTTCAGAACCCCAGCACCACAGTTTCAAGGTGATGTATTGTTTCATTTTCTTTGTACTAAATGTCTATTTTCCTGTGAGGTATTATGAAAAATGGAAATGCTAACTTTAGGATGAAGAGTGATTTTGCATGGAAAGAAACATTGATGAATATATTTATATAAGTCAACAGGCAGATTTTTGGAGCTGACCTGCACCTAGGAGGTCATCTTGTGTAGGTCATTCATTTTTAAAGATGCAGGACCCAGGATCTTCTGACACCTAATCTACTTTTCCCTTCTAATTCACAAGTCCAAGGACTGGAAGAGTTCTTAAAGATCATCCAGTCTTATCTACACATTTAACAAATGAAGAAATAGAAGCTCAGATAAGGAAAGTGAACTTGCCTTGGCTACTCAGCTACAAAGACAGGACTAGAATTCCTGTTTTGTTTTGGTTTTTTTTGGTGGGGTGGAGGCAATTGTGGTTAAGTGATTCTCCCAGGCTCTGAAGCCACATTTGAACTCAAGTCCTCCAAACTCTAGGGTGGGTGCCCTACAATTCATATCTGCGTTTCTAGTTTGATTCTTCAGTTACTAAGTGAAGAGGTCAGGATTAGAGGTAGGGGTGTTCAAGACCCCAAAATACCAACACGCCAGGTCTTTTTGAATGAATTCAACTCAAATCTTCTCTCAGCCAAAGAAAAGCAAAATTTATTAAAAGTTTACCTTATTGGGTAGACTCTTTTTTTTAATCTTTTTTTTAAATTTTAATTTATTTTCTTGGTTACATCATTCATTTCCACAAGG
>JAQQSW010010526.1:0-12973 GCA_028646575.1 Pseudocheirus occidentalis | reverse complement strand
ACACACATATATAAACATATGTGTGTGTATATATATGTTTGTATATCTTTTATGTACATAATTATTTGGCTGTTTTATCCTAGATTACATTATGAACTCCTTCCTAAAACCTTGCAAGGACCATGCTTTGGCTATTCTTTGCCTACCACAGTGTGTGACAAATTGTTAAGTGCTTAATAAACTCTTGTTTACTGACTATTGTCATTGGAGGTAATACTAATTTCATTGGGATTCTCGATCTCCTAAAGATCTTAGAACCTGTTGAAGTTTGCAAAGGGAATTTTTCTGCTATTGGAAACTGGCTATTTCCCTTCTGGACACACATGGCATTTTCTCTGTTGCTCTAATTATGGCATGTGAAGCTAAGTGATTTACTAGAGAGGAAGATTTTCATTAGATAAAGACAAGCAAAACATAATGTTTGAAGGAAGAAAATAGTATTTATTTGACAGACATTTTAACTATATTCATTAAATTTCACAGAAATTAAATTAAAACCCAGAAAATTACAAATCAATCAATAAGCATTTATTGAGTACTTATTGCAATCCAGAATAGGAGAAAAAGTAGTCCCTGACCTCAAAAGGTTTACAGTCTAATGGCGCTTACATTCTGTATGCATAATATAGATAAATGGGCACATTCAAGAAAATACAAAATAAAGAGGAGGTAGCTTTAGTAAGGATGGAATTAGTACCTGAAAGTCTGGTATCGGGATATGAAGAAAAAAATCTCTAATTGGAATTCATAGTCATATAAATCAATTGTTCCAACCATCCATAATGGAAACCAACATAGACTAAAAATTATAACATCTAGGTGATAAAGTGTAGCTTAATGAGCAGAACATTGAATTAGTCTTAAATATGTATATCTGCATCAGCAGACAGATAAAGTGATAGAACTGAGTCTAAGAGCTAGAAAAGTCTAGGCCACATTTGCAAAATTGTGTAGTTTTTTCCTGTGATCTTAAACTATTTCCTTCATAAAGGTCCTCTCTTTAAGAACATTATTCTTTTAGGGGTAGCTAGGTGACACAATAGATAGAGCACTGGCCCCAGTTCAGGAGGACCTGAGTCCAAATCTGACCTGAGACACTAGTTGTGACCCTGAGAAAGTCACAACCCAATTGTCTCCAAAAACAAACACACAAAAGAACAATATTGTGACACTTTATGGGTTTAAATAGTGGTAGACCGGTATAAAAGTATTTGAATTGTGAATAATTTAAAGGCAAAAGAAAAAAGTACAATGGGAATAAGGAGATTGTTATATATTGCCAACAATGACTTAAGCCTAACAAAATGCATTTAAAAAATAATCAAGGATATGTATGACTGGAAAAAAAGATTTGGTTAAGTTACAAGAATTAGAGACAGGATGACAGCATAAATAAGACAATACTATTTCCAAGATATTAAAAATTAGGTGTAGATTTCCAAGCTCCCACTGAAACTGGAGATAAAGGAGGAGAAGAGATGTTCTGTGAAGGATAATGGAAAGACTACAAAAAGAACCATACAGTTTAATTTTAGTCTAATATTATTCATATATTTAAGGCTATCCCTAATAGAGATCATTTGAAACCTACTTCCTCTAGGGTATATTAAAACATGATGAACTTTCTATTCATGTTAGGCATTTGTAACACACACTTGCTTCCTAGAGGGAGCAAAGTGATTTGAGAATGCTGACTTTTGAAAAACCTATATATATTTAATGTTTTTATTGAGAGGAGGACATAGTATTACAATCTACAACAGTGTGGAGCCAAGATGCTGAGAAATACAAGAATAACCATTTCACTAATGATATCAAGGGTTTCTAATATCGTATTATAGGGGAAATATTTATCTTGGAAAAGAAAAGAGGAAATGACGGCCATGTGCAAGTATGCAAAATAATGAACACACACAAAATAATCACAATTGCATGTGGTAAAATCATAATCACTAAACTTTTAGCCTCAAAGAGAAGATGTATGAGAACAAATTGTTGGGTTCTTTGCAAAGATGGGGAGGTCCATGAGTGTGGAGTATTGCACATAACACCTGATTTTTTTTCCAAAGGGTTAATTACTTATTCTGTTGCTTTTTCTGTAATTTGTTTAAAATGGCTAAGGGAGTGGGCATGAGAAAAGGGAAGATATGGGGGAAATGTAAGTGATATAAGAAAACAGTCAACAAAATTCTTTTAAAACAGTTTTAAAAACACATTTGTGAAAAGCTGCAATAAAGTTGACTTATTCACTTTCATCTCAGAGGGATGAAAATATATCCTAACCCTAGGAGTGCTGTAGAGACAGAATGTTCAACTAGCTATGATGAAAAAAAGAAGGAAAAGCAGCCAAACAAACAACCTAACCCAAACAAACCAAACCAGATGGAAAACCTCTATTAGAGAGATCCAGAAACATATTGAGCTGCTTCCAGTAGGCAGCCTTTCCTTAAAGTTCAAGCAAAGCTGGCTAACAACTTGTAGTAGTTATTCTCCCCCCTCCCCTCTCTCTCTCTCTCTCTCTCTCTCTCTCTCTCTCTCTCTCTCTCTCTCTCTCTCTCACTCACACACACACACATGCACACTTGTGCGCAGCACCCCCCACACGCACACACACAGAGTAGTTATTCACTATATGCAGATATCGTGAATGCTGTATATATGTGTGTCTACATATATGTGTATATATACACTCTGTACACACACATATACACACACAAGACTCACATTTACACACATATACATAAAGAGCAAATAACAAGTATACAACATAGTCATGATATATTGTAGAGGATATTCTTAATCAGAAATGTCTTAGATGACATGGTCTCATTCCACTGCAAAATTCTGTCATTTTGTGAAAGATCTATAAAAGTATAAAAACAATTTTATTCATATGATCATCCCCTATCTTGGATTCTGCTCTATATTTACAGTTTGATTCTCCCAGAAATATGCACATACGTGATGGCTGATCTCGCATACTAAGATAATATTACCAACTGAATATGGCTATTAATAGGTAAATTTAGTTTCTTATGGCAACCCCTGTCATAGATGTGTCTTGGTTACAGGCATATTTAGGTCAGAACCATTGTGCTATAATTATCTGGAGCTTTAAGTATTGCTCCTTTAAGTATATACTCCTTTAAGTATTACAGCCCTTGAAACTACATAGGAATAGACATGTTAAGGATGTTAGCAGATTTTGTGCTCCAAAACTCAATATGATTTCTAATCTTTAAGTGAATAGCAGATTATTGGAATTGCAGAAACCTCCATGGGTATAATTATAATAGTAGCTAATATTTATATAATATTAACTGTGCTTAAGGTATTGTGCTAAGCACTTTACAATTATCTCTTTTGACCCCACCATAACCCTAGGAGATAGGCAATATTGTTATTCCCATTTTATAGATGAGAAAACCAAAGCAAAATCTTGCCCAGAATCACATAGCTAGCAAGTGTCTGAGGCCTAATTTGTATTCAAGTCTTCCTGACTCTAGGCCTGATTCTCTATGCACTAAACTACCTAGCTGTCGTTTTGACAATTTCCAAAAGTCTTTACTACAAATCTTGCTTCCCCCCCCCACAAATTTAACATCAGTAATTTTAGATTCCCTGGTACATAGAAAGTGCTTGATAAGTGCTGGTTGATCTGACAAGTCTGATAGGGAAACATGCTTTCTGTCTACAGAGTTTCTGAGTATAGAAGGCTTTTTACAAATCCCAAGTGAGATAACAAAGTGTTTGCCATTTGTTGCCCTTTTCCCATTTTCTGAATTCTGATCATAGTACCAAATGAATTGGAAAATCCAATCCTTAACATATTTTGGAGCAAATTCTCTCCAGCAAAGCAAAATTAATTCAGGCAATTTCAGTGTTTTCTACCACACTGGCTTCCTCTGATCTCTTCTATTCTGGGAGTATGATTTTAAAAATCAAGAAGAGTAAGAAAGAAAAGACTCTTCTGTAGTTGCTTTCCAGTTTTTATCATCCAGCAAGTATTTTGTGTAGTTGGCAAATATTCAGTACTTTAAGGACCTGTGATTTCTTTGATGAATGTAGTCATTCCATTGCTGAAGAGTATGATTTTGTAAGGCCCAAGAGATTAACGAATTGCTGCAGGCAATAGTGGTTTTTAATAAAGGATTTGACCTTTCTTTGTCTATTTGGAAAGTGATATCTAATATAGGCCTATACAACTGAAACAGTCTAAATTGGTTTGGAAGAGTTACTCTCAGCATCAACTGAGGGTATAATCACGTCCTTGAAATTCTGAATCCTTGACATAATAAAGAAAGTCTAATACCTTTATTTGATAACTTTTCCCCCTTATAAAAAGATATCATTCATTAATGTTCCCATCAATGACATTACATTATCTATCCCATAAAGCTTTGAGAAAATGGCTTTGTAAACTTTAAAGTACAATATAAATGCAAATTCTCAGCATCATTAACAGAATTACCCAGTGAAACCACCCTGTAGATCTTCTTCATTTCTTCTATCCTGATGAAACCTTGCACATAATTCATGCTCAAGTAATACTTGTGCAACAAATTGTGGATTCTTGATGTGTCTGTATTTGTGTGTGTGTATTCGTGATAGGCTCTTTTTTGGCCTGATGAAGTTTATAAACTCCTTCTTAATACAACTCTGTCAACTGATCAATGACTTGCAAGTGTCTTGTTTCATTTTGACACAGAATCTGAAATAAGAAGTTGATGTTAGAGCCATGTTTCAGAAATGAGGATTCCCTAACCCAATGAAATCACAGACTTGCTCCCTAACCTTATCCTGTTTCTCTCCTTGATCCTTGTGCTTTTCCATAGTTAGGGGGATAGGATCATAGAGGAAATCTGGTCCAATTAGTAACAATGTAGTAATTCACTCTAATGCATATATTAACCAGCCTCCATTTGAACACTTCCAGGAAAGGTGAATACATTACTTCACACATTTCAATCTCTAATTGTTTGGATTCTCAAACTCATATTCTTTCTCTCTCTGTCTCTCTGTCTCTGTCTCTGTCTCTCTCTCTCTCTCTCTCTCTCTCTCTCTCTCTCTCTCTCTTTCTCTGTCTCTCTCTCTATCTCTCTGTCTCTGTCTTTCTCTCTCTCTCTGTCTCTCACTGTCTCTCTTTCTCTGTCTGTCTGTCTGTCTGTCTGTCTCTCTCCTCCTATCCCAAACTTACACACATAGCTTCTAGTTCTATCTTTTGTGGTAAAATAGGACAAATGCCACCCCTTTTCCACATGGAAACACTTTTCATACTTTAAATTTTAAAGTTGAAAACACTTAGCTCTCACATCCCACCTAAAAAATTTTCCTTTCCAAGCTAAGGTTTCTCAGTTTATTCAATTGTTCACATGACATGTTTTCCAATATCCTTATCATTTTTCTTAGACATCTCTGGACACAGTCCAGTATTCCAGTGTCTCTGATAAAAGTGGCACCAAAACCTAAACAATATTTGTTCTTTTGAGAGAACTAGCTTCTCTAAACAAGACAATATTTCTAACTCTTCAAGAGCTAAAGAGAAGAGAGTACCTGACACATATTTAGGAGGCAGGAGAAATACTGATATGTCTTGGGATAGAAAATGTATATGGAATTTTAATCAATAAACACTTATTCATATAGACAGAAGAAAATGTCTGACATATGAGAGGGGATAGTGTAAGTCTAGTACATCAGTCATTCAACCAAGAAACAAGAAAGAGACTAGACCATCTGGATTATAAGAGGGTTTGATCTAGGCCTGCTCCTTTCCCATATTTCTGACTGTTGAGAAAGGCTATTGGGAACTGAGAGTGAGGCTGACACCCTATGAAAGCAAGTATTTTAATCCCTAAAGGAACATCTTAAAATTCCTGCAAGCATTCAGTTTTTTCCCCCCAGAATTCATAATGTGATAAAGCTTTGCTTTCTGGTCCCAAGTGAAGAGTAAAAATAGCCAAGTGCATTTCCCAAAATATGCAGCAGTTCTTCAGGGATTGGGGAACACATATACTCTAAGGCTTTTATTGCTATGAACAAGAAATGAAAGAAAAACGTGTGTGCTTCAAGGCAGAGATGTGAAAATGTAATTACTAGCTTCAGCATTTTATTTCATAGCCTCGAGTTTAAAGAAGCAAAGAGAGACAGAGAGAGAGAGAGACAGAGAGAGAGAGAGACAGAGAGAGAGACAGAGAGAGACAGAGAAGAGAGAGAGAGAGACAGAGAGAGAGAGAGAGAGAGAGAGAGAGAGAGAGAGAGAGAGAGAGAGAGATATGAACCATGGATCAAGCAAAATGAAATTTCATATGAATTTATTCATTTGTTTCCTATTAACACAAAAGTATCTGATACTGGTCAACGTTCTAGCAAAATGGAAAGAACAATGGATTTTGACCCAGAAGACATAGGTTTGTATTCTTACACTTTCATTTATTTGTAAGACCCTTAGTTTCTTCCCATGTTTAATTGGCGTATCAATAATTGCTATATACATAGTGGATAGGTAAAATATGGAAACATAGGAGTGGAGCCAAGATAGTGACATAAAAGCAGCAAAGTGTCACAGCTCCCACACAGCCACCCTGAAAACCCATAAAATATGACTCTAAACAAATGTTAGGGCTCCCAAACTCAAAAAGAGACAGAAAGCACATCTCTGGCTGAAGGTAGCTCTGCAGGAGGGGCTCATTGCGGCCAAAAACCACAGCCAGGCCCCAGGGTGGCTAGGAGGAGCCATGCCTCAGCGTGAGTCTCCCAGAGAGCAGATCTGGAGCACTTGGAGCAATCTCCACATCTATCAAGCCAGGAAAATTAAGAATTAGAGAAAAGTCTGTGAAAGTAAAGCTTTTAAGGAAAATTTGGGGGAGGAAAAGTTCTGCCTATCTGCCCCCAGGGCAAGGAAGCAGAGGGGAAATGGCAGAATCTGCTACAACCAGCAACTGCCTCCATTGGGATGCTTCAGAACTCCTGGCCTGCCAATAGCAGGGGGGCTGAGGCGATTGATCAGGGCCAAGGGCTCTTGTGTTTAGTGGCCTGGATCCAGATCATGTCTTGTGTGGTGGTCCTGGGGTGCACTTTCAGCAACCCAAAGCTGGTGGTCGCTGTAGCACCCCTCTAATAGCTCTGGCAGCTGTGGAAACCATAGCAATTTGGGACAGAGCTTTTCCCCTGGAAGCAGAGTTCCACAGACCTAAAAAAATCAACCAATTAATTAACTGGCCAACATGAGGTGAATGAAGCAAAATAATAACAGCAATAAAAATCTAGAATCCCTTTTTGTGGACAAAAAGGATCAAAGCTCAGAACAGGAGGAAGATAACACAGTCAGAACTCCTACACAAAATACTTCCAAGACACTCAAAGATTGCCTACAAGCTATAGATCAACTGAAAAAAGGACTTTGAAAAACAAATAAGAGAAGTAGAGGAAAAATTGGGAAGAGAAATGAGAATATGCGAGAAAATTATGAAAAGAGAGTCAACAACTTGACTGAAGAAAATAACACTTTAAAAAATACATGAACTCAAATGGAAAAAGAGGCCCAGAAAGTCAATGAGGAGAAGAATGCCTTAAAAAGTTAAATTTCCCAGATGGAAAAAGAATCTCAAAACCATTCTGAAGAGAATAACTCCTTCAGAATTAGAGTGGAGCAAGTAGAAGGTAATGACTTTATGAGAAACCAAGATACAATTAAACAGTTACAAACAAATGAAAAAAAACCAGAAAGCAATGTGAAATATCTCCTTGAAAAAACCACTGACCTGGAGAATAGATCCAGCAGAGACAATTTGAAAATTATTGGTCTACCTGAAATCCATGATCAAAAAAGAACTTGGCAAACATCCTTTAAGAAATTCTCAAGGAAATTTGTCCTGATGTTTTAGATTCAGAGGGCAAAATAGGACTTGAAAGAATTCACCAATCACCTCTTCAAAAAGATCCCCAGAAGAAAACTCCTAGAGATGTTATTGCCATGTTCCAGAAGCCCCAGTTAAAGGAGAAAATATTATAGGCTACCAAGAGAATACAAATTGAATACCGTGGGAACACAATTAGGATAACCCAGGATTTGGCAGCTTCTACCCTGAGGGATCGAAGGTCCTAGAATATGATATTTTGAAGATCAAGGGAGCTGGGATTAAAACCAAGAGTCACCTATGCAGCAAAATTTAGTATAATGTTCCAGGGGAAAATATGGCCATTCATTGAGGTGCAGGACTTTCAAGCGTTCTTGCTGAAAAAATAAAAAACAGAACTGAACCGAAAATTTGACAAACACAAAAAGTGTGAGAAGGTAAACATGGGAAAGAAATCATAAGGAACTTATCAAAGTTGAATTATTTATATGCCAATATGGAATAACGATAATAGTAACTTATGAAACTTTTCTTACTATGAGGATAGGTGAAGGGAATATGAATGTATATATATGTAGACCTTCACATCTGTCTATATAGGAGGCTATATATACATATGAATACATATCTGAGCATGTGTATATGTGTTCATAGAGGGTAAAGGATCAATTGAATATGAAGGGAGGATACATTAAAAGGTGAAATTCTAAGGTGGGAGTGGACCAGAATGAGAGGAGACAGGGAGAGACAAAATGGGTTTAATCATCCTGTACAGAAGAGGCAAGGGGTAAGTGTTACAACTTTACTTTCATTTACTCTCATTGAATTTGGCTTAGGGAAGGAATGACATAAACTCTGAACTGGGTATCATGCCACACAGGAGAGTAGGGTGCATGGGGATGAGAGGTGGGATCACAGAGGGGAGGGCAGGTTCTGTAGGCAGGTTGCTGGAAGCACACACTTCAGTAAAGGGACAGGGACAGGGTAGAGAATAGAACAGGGTGGGTCAGGATAGGAAGGAGGGATATATAATCAACCTCTCACAATACGTCCACTGTGGAGATGTCCTGTGTAATTCCACATGCACAGCCTGTATTGAATTACTTGTGCTTCCAGTGGGGGTGGGTGACAAGGGAGGAATCAAAAGAATCTAGAATTTAAAGCTCTGCAATACCTGCAACTAGGAATTAAGACATACAGGGGCTGGAGTAGGGAGAGCCTCCCTCCCCTACCAGAAAGTTAGAGGGGTGTTGGAGGAGGGTACAAGAGAGAGCAGATTGGGGGAGGGGCTTTACCATGGGATTGCTGTTTTGGGGTTGGGGTAGGGGAAAGATGGGGAGAAAATTTGTAACTCAAAAATCTCATGGAAATGAATGATGTAAACAAGAAAACAAATTTAAAAATATATTAAAAAAGTAAAAAAAATATGGAAGCATATATAAAATGCTATATGAATTTAATCCATTTAAAAAATAAGTATTTTATGTTCACATCAGACATCTTTCGACAAAAATTTTGCAACAGGGTGAGTAAACAAGTAATCCTATACTGGAATTACATAATGCTGAATTACACAAGAAGATAACTTTTTATTTTACCTATAATCCTCTCTTGACTGGAAACAATAGCTTGCATATATGTAGGGCAGAGACATTTTATAAAGCTCTTCCTCCACAGCCCCCTTCAGCCCTGTATTGGAGTATAAATTTTAGAAATGCTATTTTACAAATGAATTAATTGGGGTGATGGGGATTTATAAAGTCATAGGACTAGTAAACTTTGGAGTCAGTGCTCAAACCCAAGACGTCTGATTACAACACAGCTTCTACAATTACCTAACATTTAAAGGGTAGCATGATTTATCCATGGAATTTAAAGATTTGAATTATCTTCATTACTCTCCCAGCAATTTCCTTTTGAAATCAAATTGCAGGTGATAGAAAAATAGGAAAGGATTTTCTGGGAAAATCCTGAAAATAGAATTGAAAATGATGAGCTCTCCTTAATAATATTAACAATCCTAATCCTTCATAGGTTTTATAGTAGAAATTTGCTTAATGATCTTATTAATATCAAGTGATGCATAAAACATTTCTGAACTGGGAGCATGACTCTAAAGTCTAGACTTTATTATGCCCCAAGGATTTCTTCTTTTCAAAAATTACTTCATCCCTTGAACTCACACTTTTAACCCTGGCACCTCTTTTCCTCTGATTGGAGGATAAAGAGCAGATTTCCTCTCATAACTTCCATTTAAGGAGATTTCTGAGGTCAGACTTCACTTTATTTCTCACATTGATGCAGTATGCTGCATTTCTCTATTGTACTCTCTCCCAGATATTTTCCCCTCCTCCTATCCCCCCCAATATTTGGCAAACTCTCTTGCTCATAGAAGATTCTGAATAAAAGTTTGGTGACTGGATGTGTGTTCACCAAAGTCATTTACCCCAGTCACAGAAAATTTTCAGCAGAGTCCAAATAGGAAGGAGATTCCTTACAAAATCTTTTTTGAGTTCCTACTAGTGGTTATGTTTTCAGATGACATTGCCATGATCATAGTCCAGAAACCTTCAGTACTACTCAAATGAAATCAATAGCCACTCAAAAGAAGTAGGGTTGAACAATCTGTACAGGAAAAAACAAGTCTCTGAATCAAAAAGGATTTATCACATTCCTACCTGCTATGTGTCAGCCAAAGAGAGGTACATAGTGAGTACAAGTGGGCTACTACTTATTTAACATGATGAGTTGTGCATAAGAAACAAATTTATTAGATTAATAAAGAGGGAAAGAGGTGAATTGGCCCATACAAACAAGAGTACAAGGCTTAACAGGCATAGATTGAAGCAGACTACAATGTCAAGAGACCCCAGGATTTTGGAAATCCTATTGTGAATTTAAAGAAAGATGTAAGTCAACGATACCCTACTGTTTTTAGTAAAAGTCAAAGTAATCTGCTTGGTATTCTAAGGCCCCTCTCGTCCTAGACAGCTAGCTGGCACAGTAGATAAAATGCTGGGCCTAGAGTCAGGAAGACCTGAGTTCAAATCAAGTCTCAAATATCCTATAATTGTGTGAACCTGGGGGAGTCATTTAACTTTTGTTTGCCTCCATTTTCTGAACTATATAATGGGAATAATAACACCTACCCCTCAGAGTTGTTGAAAGTATTAAAAATTATAACACACTTAGCACAGCACCTGGCACATAATAGGCACTATATAAGTGTTAGCTACTGCTTCACTCCATGAACTCTGTCTTCTGGTCAGGGAAAACTATTCTTTTCCCCACAAATATCACATATACTTTTTTCCCCATGTCTTTGCTTACACAGTTCTCTATGACTAGAATCCATTCCTCTGCTCTCTCGGTCTGTTGAAGTCTTCCTAGATCCCCAGTTCTTCTAATCCCTGAGTTGTCAATACCTTTTTCTCCTTTGATGTTATTTAAATAGCCCTTTGTACTTCCCCTTCTTCTCCTCTCTCATAGATACAACCATATTACAGGAGCCCTCACTAGTCTTCTAACTGATCTCTCTGCCTCCAATTTCTCCCTATTCTAATTCATTCTCTGCCCTGCTGCCAAAGTGATTTTCCTGAAGTCCACCTCTGACTCAGTCACTTCCTCGAGGTGAATTCCAGTGATTCTCTATTACTCATAGGATCATAAATAAAATCCTTTGCTTGGCATTTAAAATCTTTCATAAAATATGTTTCAAGTCTTCTTATACTTCCCTTTATGTACTCTACATTCCGATTCCACTGGATTATTTGCTGTTCCTCAGATATAACTCTCTCTCTTCAGATTTTCCACCTTTGTACTGGTTTTGCTACATGCCCAGAATATCCCAACTCCGTGTCTCTTCCCCATAGCTTTCCTGGGTTCCTTCAGGTAGCTCAAGGCTCTGACTTCTGCCTTCTCCATTGCTAGTGTCTTCCTCTCTGAGATTACTTTCATTTACAATGATTCAATCATTTACAAATGTTCATGCTTATTCATATCTTCTCCCCCCATTAGGAGGTAACTATTTGAGAGTAGGGATTACGTTTTCACCTGTATTTCCCCAAAACATAACACAGTGCCTGACTAAAATCTTTACTGTACTTAGCTCATAATACTGGATATTTTTCTTATCTGTCTCTCTTATTGCCTTATCATGTTATAAATTTCCTAAAGGTCATGACTCTCTGAGTAAATTTGATGCTTAGTAAATATTTGTGAAATTAGGTAAAATCTCTTATTAGTGTTATTATTTGAATAGTATCTAATTATTTTATGTCACCTTTCGAAAGTAAGCACATTCTGAAATGAAACCTTCCAAGGAAATATCTAAGATTCAAAAAAGTCAAACTATAATTATAGTTGGACATTTAATTATTTAGTTATTTAGCTGAAAATTCTCTTTAACTGTGTGATAAGGCTAACATCTGCCAGTGTTTCCCCTCAGTATAGCCCCAAGGGTGGGGAATCTTCAGCCTCGAGGTCAAACACGGTCCTATAGATCCTCAAGTGTGGCCCTTTGACTGAATTCAAACTTCCCAGAGCAAAATCCCTTAAAAAAAGTGTGTGAAGTTTGGATGCAGTGAAAAGAACACTTTTGAGGACCAAGAGTGTCACATATGGCCTTGAGGCTGCAGGTTCCTCACCCTTGCTCTGTACTCTACCATTTTGTATATTGAATGACATAATCTGATTAAAGGAAATGTGTGTGTGTGTGTGCGTGTGTGCATGTGTGTGTATACACATATATAAAATTGTTTTCATTTGAGAGATCCAGATGATGAAGGTTTAGTTTGTGGCAATAACAGGTTCCAACCTTGTAAAGCCAATCAACAATAGATTCCTGAGAGAATGCTACTGTGAACAGCTTTTAAGATTCAGATTACACAGTATTAGTAAACACTCTGTTTATTCCATTACAAAATCAAGATTCAGTACACTGTTCACAGTATCAACAATTCACAATATTATATACAATCTTCAGAACAAGGAAAGTACAGAAAGTAACAAGGAACAAGAGAAGAATCACTTGGTTTCCCTAAAGGGGAACCAACTTCACTTCACATTTAGATTCAATCAATCAATTAACAAAAGGAATGACCTAGTTTCCCTAA
>JAQQSW010010525.1:0-12973 GCA_028646575.1 Pseudocheirus occidentalis | reverse complement strand
TGAACTGTGAAATACCCAATATGGGAAGAGGCTGAAATCCTTTGAAATTCTGACCAAAGAAAACAAAAAACAGAGGGGAGTGGGTCAGAAAGTGAGTATAAATGGAGCTTAAAACAGAAACCTAAATCTTCTGAATCCTCAATCTTCTTCCCTTTCCACTATTCCATACTGTTCTTTGCCTGTATGCTGACTCTAAACACACTCCAGATTTGATGTGCCACTCCACTAAACATTGGTTTAATAGATTATGAGATCACCCGCAGATAATGATTTAATAGTATTTCATAATAACAAAATATATTTTCCTGTCTCCAGTATCATATAACTATTAGCACTTTTGTAGTAAAGGATTTTTATTTTCAACAGTTGTACCTCAGTAACAGTGCTACCCACTCCTATACTGCAAGAGAGTGGATTTTTTTCAACCTGTGAGCATTGTGTAGTGTGGTGAAGTACTTAAAGAGCTATTTTCTTCTTTCCCCTTTTTTTCCTTTGGGTACAGTTTGGGGACTCTATCAGTTATTCAAAGTGATCCAATCATTGGTATTATGATTCTCTGATCTACTATTGCCATTTTTATCAAATGATCTCAGGGAGCTTTGAAATCGTTGCCGGTAGTTATTTCTCCTTTTCTCCATTGAACGCACAGTTTATCTCTCTTTTGGACCTGTTTTAGGAAACCATTTTCTATTTACATTTCTTTAGCATTGCAAAATGCTAATGTGATTCCCATTGTTCAACTTTTGGTAAACTTTATGTCATATATAAATACTTCTGTGACATTTTTTGAGAGACAGCTACAAAAGGGGAGGGGTAATTTTAAATGGCCTATCTACAGAAATGCTGATGTGCTCTAGTAGCAAGACAATTTAACATTTATAATGCACAATTCACACCAAATCAGTACTAGTTGTTAACAACAGATAAAGAACCTGGCTTCTTTAGTGTATAAACCAATCTAGATTCTTTCTGTGAATTATGAAAGAAAGAGTGCCAACTCTTGGACAAAGAGATGTTCTACAAAATTAGAGAAATCAATAGAACTGCATTTAAACAAAGAGAGAAATAGAGCAATTGAAAAAAATTGAATTCTGAGCATAGTCTTTAATGTATGTAAATGAAGTTTACTGAAATTGTACAGACCTTTGAAATTTCTGTCTTTCTCCTCCCTCTCCTTCCCTCCCATTCTTTCCTTTACTCTTTTCTCTTTTCTTCCTTGTACTTTAAACAAAGATGGGAATGGTTCTCCCCACTTCCCATCCTGCAGCAGTTCAGTCTATACTCATGTGGTACTAAGAATATGTTCTTTTCAGAGAAGCTTAAATCCCTGATAATTTTGTTCTGCTTTCTTTTCTGCTTGCATGCCAGTGACTAATTGTTCTCCAGTTTGGCCATTTCCAGATTTGGCTGCTACCCAGTAAGTCTGAGTTCTAAAGCCAGATGCTGGGCATCTTATTGGAAATGATATAAAACATCATTGCTTCTTGGAATAAAAAAGAAACATCACCAGTAATGTTTTGTGGGATAGATCAATATTTTTCCCCATATTTGTTTATGCACAATTTGGAGGGTTTTTTTATTATTTTAAGAATTTGTTCGATGGAGGAAAAATATAGTTGTTTTATAGGTAAGAGCTGCATTACTCATTGTAATGGTACTGAGATTTAAAGATCTTCCATGCCCCCTTGAACTTGCTGATGTATCAGGAAGGGGTGGAGCAAGAGAATGCTGGAACAAAGCTACTGTCTGTGCTAGTGACTGGAAGCAGTGGCAGCAGCAGTGGCGGCAGCCATGGCAGTGGTGGCAGTGGTAGCGGCACCAACTCCTTTTTCTTTGAGCCAATCAGAATCTCTGCTAAGGCCTCTTGCTGAGGACTGCCAGGGAGGAGAACTGCAGAGGGGCCAGAGCTTCTGGACACAAGGCTGGCTGGATGCTGAGCAGTTGCCATGAAGAGAAGAGGAGGACCTTTGCCTGAGGTCATTTATCCTGTTTTGAAGGCTTGAGAATGTGGGTATTTACTACTTTAACTACATGTGCCAACTTCATAACTACTGTGTTGGCTTTGACTTTCTGCTTTGGGGACTCAGTCTTGTGGTACTTGAATAAATGCTCTGACTATATTTTTCTTGTAGAGAGCCTGTTACATTTTGTGATTAATAACCATATCAGCATACTTATTACTGTAGGCTTTGTGAATGCTGCATTGCTGATACACTCACTAAGTAACTTTTAGGGAACCTATTAACCTGCTCTTGGGAAGACCTTAAGAATAGTCTTTGGACAATTCTGGGGTAGCTAGTATGATGAATCACAGAGGGGGAAAACAGCCTCACTCATTTCTGCCCTTTATAGTTGGGAACATGAAACGGGGTCCACCTGAGCTCAGAATTGGACTGTTTTATGGAAATTGATTCCCTGGTGTGTCTATGAGTTATAAATGGTAATTTAAACTTTACCATGTAGTAACTATGAAGACGGAAGGGAGGGTAATTGGTGAGTTCGTTAAAACATTCCAATACTTCTCATTAGACAAAATAGTTCTCAGCAACATAACAATGTAAATATATTTGACAAAAAAGAAATGAAAAGTACAAAGAAAGTTACTAACCTTTGATCATATACTTTGATTGCATGATTATACTACTGGGTACATATCTCAAGGATATCAAATAGAGAAATAAGTGTATAATACATACTAAAATATTCACAACAAAACTCTTACTACAGCAGAGGAATGGAACAATAATGAATGCCTATTTATTGAAGAATGGTTAAATAAACTATAGTATATAATTATTATCAAATATTACTATGCAATAATAAATGATGAATACAAAATTCATGAAAAACATTGATAATTTGAATGAAATGATATAATATGAAATAATCAAAATTAAAAGAAAAACATAAGAAAATCACAACATTGTAAACAAAATGATCACTTAAGGCAATCCACAATATGAATGACTTAAAATGTAATACTGATACTGGAAGAGTTAATGAAGTAGAAATACCTTCTTTTATAGATTAATGGCAGATTACTAGGATAGAATATTAGATATTGTACATTGTTAAATTTCTATGTTGTAATTGTTGTACATGATACATAATATAGATGATGAAATATACAGATTTTCTTTTTTTTCCTTTTGGTGTTGTTGCAAGGGAATGTTCAGTTTGGAGGTAGAGGGTGAAGTGGTAAAGAAAATTTCCGTAAAGTATTATTATATGAAAACAAAATATTGATAAAATATATCTGGAAGATATTACTTGAAAGAGAAAAAAAGATATAAAAGAGAAGAGGAGAGGAGAAAAGAGGGAAGAGGAGAGATCTTTTGTATTAAGGGAACAAAAACAGGGAGAAAAAATAAAATAACTTTATATTTTGATAACCATTTAATACAAAACTATAAATAGATCTGGGCAGTTTATGACCTATTCATTTGTTACTTTGCAGGCTCTCAAACTTTCTTTCAATAGATTTAAAGGGACTCAAATATAAGCATAGTTCTTATGGAAACTACATGAACTTCTGGGAGCCAAGATGGTAGAGCAAATAGTAAATTGCTATAACTCTCTCATATTCCCTTTTAAACAACCGTAAAAGAGGACCCCCAAATTATTCCTAAAACAGCAGAAAAAGAAAAAAGATAGAGTGAAAGTATCTTTGAGCCCAAGTAACTTGGAAGATCAGATTGCCCCACTTGGGTAAAAGGGAAACGTGGTCCAGAATGGGAAACATACCAGAAAGTAAAGAGCAAATCCCACCTTAAAAAACCAGGTGTAGGACCTGAACCCCAGTGCAGGAAAGGTAGCCCTCTCACTGCAATACCTCAATAAAGCCAGGGGAAGAACTGGCTCCAGCTCTTAGAGATGACAACTACTTCATTATAATTCTGGGTAAACAGTTAGACACCTACCCAAGAGTACCTAAGTAAACATGAAGCCACCTATAGCCACACTTGCCAAGTGTTTCAGTGTAGCCCCAGGAAAGGTGGAAGCATCACATCTGCCTAAGCATAGACAGTTTACCACCTCTAGGATCCAAGTTTAGCACCACATAAACTGCCAGAAGCCTATACCTCCAAAAGTACCAGCATGTCCCCAACCCAAACCCTTAGCATACCACCAGACAGAAGTGTCCCTTGTGGGTCTCAAGGCAAAATTAGTGCATCACCAATTAAGTAGCTGGGGCCTGCAGCCACTGGCACAAGAAGCTTGAGACAATGATACTTTCATCCAGGGAGCAGAGTTCAAATTTAAAAGAAAGGTAAAAGGCTAATAAAGATAAGAAAAACCAAAAGAAAAAGAATCTGATCATAGATAGTTATTATGGTGACTGAGAAAATCAAGCCACAAATGCAGAAGAGGACAACACTGACAAAACACCTATGGGCAAACTCCAAAGACAAACTGGAAGTAGACTTAAGCCCAGAAAGACCTCAAAATGTATTTTAAATATCATATAGGGCAGGTAGAAGAATAATCTGGAAAAGAAATAGGAGTAATTCAAGAGAATTATGGAAACAGAGTTAACATATTGGCAGAAAGAAAACATGTGGTTAAAGATTAAAACTGTCAAAATGGAAAAGAAAATAGAAAAACATTCTGAAGAAAAGAACTCCTTGAAAGTTACAACTGATCAAACAGAAAATAAACTACATAAGGTACTTGAGAATCACAACTCCTAAAAATTAGAATTGGGTAAGTGGTAATGACTCTATGAGGCATCAAGAATCCATAAAACAAATGATACATTGAAGAAAATATAAAATACCTCATGGGAAAAATATTCACCTGGAAAACAGACCTATGAGACAGATCATTATCCTTCCTGAAAGGGATAATTAAAAGGAGAACCTGGACAACATCTTTTAAGGAAAATCACCCTGCAGTCCTGGAACCAGAGGGTCAAATAGGCATTGAAAGGATCCACTGGTAAGTTCAACAAATATATTCCAAAAGAAGAATTCCAAGGAAACTTATAGCCAAATTACAGAACTATCAGGTCAAGGAGGAAAAATAATACTGCAAGTGGCTATAAAGAAAAAATTCAAATATTCAGAAGTCACAATCAGGATCACACAGGACTTGGCAACTGCAACATTAAAGGACTGGAGGTCATGTAACATGATATTCTCGAAGGCAAAGGGCCTACTAATACAGACAAGAATCACTTATCCAGCAAAATTAAGAGTAATATATCAAGGGAAAAATTATCATTCAAAAAAATAGAAAGATTTTAAGTTTCTTAAGGAAAAGATCAGAACTGAACAACAACAAAAAACATAATCTCCAATATCAAGACCCAAGAGAAGCATACAAAGTAAAAAGGGAAGTAAAAAGGGAAAATAAAATGTAACTGATTCAGTAGAGCTGAACTTCCATACATGGGAGTATAATACTTGTATTTCTTAAAAATTATACCACAATGGTATAGTTAGAAGACATTTACATAAACGGAAGGTATGAGTATAAAGTGAACTTGAAGGACTGAAATAAAAAAAATAGTTGAGGGATAAGATAGAGGAATACAAAGGGTGTAAAAGGAAGGGAGATATAGAATGGAGTAAATTATTTCACATGAAGAGGTGCAAAAGACCTATTACAGAAGAGGAAAAGATGGGAGGTTGGACAATGGACATTACTTGAACACTACTCTCATTAGCTTTGGCTCAAAGAGGGAATAATATACAAGATGAGTTGAATATGGAGATCCATCTTACCTGACAATGAAGTAAGAGGGAAGGGAAAATAAAGGGGGGCACAATGACAGAAAGGAGGGCAGATCAGGGGAATTAGTGGATTGAAGCAAAACACTAATGAGGAGAGAAAGGGGGAAAGGAGAGAGAGGGCAAAAAGTAGGAAAAAAGACTAAGGGAAATAAACAGGTTCAGTATTAGGAAAACTATCAACATAATTAACCATATCAACAAAAAACCCACAGAAATCATATGAATACTTCAATAGATGTTGAAAAAGTTTTTAACCATATATAGCACTTTAATTTTAGAAACACTGGTCAGCATAGAAATAAAGGTAGTGTTCCATAAAATGATAAGTAACATCTACCTAAAATCATCAGCAAGCATCATCTGAAATGATGACAAACTAGAAACCTTCCCGAAAAGATCAGGGGTGAATCAAGGATAAACATCATTATCACTATTATTCAATATTGTACTAGAAATTTTAGCTATAGGAATAAGGGAAGAAAAAAGAAATATAGGGAGGGTGGAGCCAAGATGGTGGAGTAAAAGCAGGAATTTGGTTGAGCTCCCACACCACCCACCTCCAATACCTGTAAAATATGACTCTAAAATGGGTGGCTAGGTGGCGCAGGGAATAGAGCACTGGCCCTGGAGTCAGGAGTACCTGAGTTCAAATCCGGCCTCAGACACTTAACACAAAAAACTAGCCGTGTGACCTTGGGCAAATCACTTAACCCCAACTGCCCTCCAAAAAGAAAAAAATATGACTCTAAACAAATTTTAGAGCTACAGAACCCACAAAGTGACAGAGGGAAACTAATTTCTAACTGAAGGCAGCCTCGCAATCTTACAGGAAGGGGCTATCAATCAAAAATCAAGTAATTGGCTAGCAAGATGAGGAATCAGAGGAAGCACAATCAGACCATAGAATCCTGTAAAAAGTATTGATTAAAAAAATTGGGCTTATCAAGTGCAGAGATATTTCTCCTCTCCTCATAGTTGCAGAGTCTGATTGTGGATTCACTGGTTAGAAAGAAGAGGTTCATGTACTTGTCTAGAAATGTGTGGGCTTCAGGTACTCCAGCTGTGTCCAGTGAAGTACTTGATATAATTAGTATGCTTCCTCCCTTTTGCCAGATTGAGGAGGGTAACTCAAATTCCTTATTCTTCAGCATTCTCCTCTTTTAATCTGTTCTGGGAAAAGAGACTTTATTAAATTTTTGTAAAAATATTTTCAGCCAATTAAACTTGTTCTTCAGTAAATTTAGTGCTACGTTTCCTCCTTAAAAATTTCTTATAAAGGGAAAGCTTTCAACTTGCCAGTTAGAGTGAGTGGGACTCTGGAAAAATCCAGTGGTGCCACATCCCTTTCCCCTGTACTGAAGAGCTCAAAGCTTCACCTCTTGGGTGTTTCTTTTTCAGACCTTAATAATATCCCAATTGCCTTAGTGCCAAATAGTATAATAAATTCTGAATTATGTTTAGCATCAAATTAGGAGAGACACTTCACTTTTTCACATTCCCAGAAATAACCAGAATGAGTTCAATTGACTTATAGTTGCATTCTGATACACAAAGTTTTTCTCTATTAGGTGAGAAAGAATATGGTTTAATGCTCATCCATTTGACTCTTTTATTGGAGGGGGAAAATTCCCTCTTTATTTTTATTGCTTTCTCCACACTCAAACTTAGCCAGAGTTAAAATGGAGAGAAAGAGATTCTCAAACCTTTACCAATCTTAAAATTTCTTTTCACACTTTTTATGCAAATAGTTTATACATTTCTTAAACTTCCTACCCAGCTCCTCTCTTAGCTAATATGTTTAAACTTCTTTGCCTTTCCTAATTTCACTATATGGCTGCACATACCTTATTTCTATCTAATTTTGACTCCATTTGCTTTACTTCAACTTGCTATTACCATCACATAACCTATATAATAAAATATTCTTCCTTTCACTCTTTCACTCCTCTTCAGCTAGTCATTTGTGCAGTGGTGGATAAAAAGGAAGAGGGGGGAAAGAGATAACCTTTCAATAAAAATCCAACAGTCCAGCTGCACTTTAAATCTCATAGAATGACGAAATACTCCCACTCATCTTCATAAAGATGCATAAACAGATAGATACAAAAAATGACAGGAAGAGCAAATTCACAGAAATTGTTAAAGATCTGCAGAAATCAGACATTTTGCTTGATCCTCCAGAATGATAACAGAGGCCAGGTAAGACTTTGAAATTTTCTTGTTATCTCTTTCTAGTCTCAGACTATGTAGAGACTGCTGCATCACACTTAATTGTTCCAGTCATCCTTGGCACTTTCAATTCTGAGGTTAAACATATCTTTAAAATATTAAATAGAAAAAAGGCAGAAATGGGGAAATGCTGGAGTCCCTCTTCTGTTAGTCCATCATTCATTTGTCTCCATATTGTCTCCCATTTTACCAAATCTATCTTCCCTTTCTGTGTTAACCAGGGACACATTCCAGGAACTCCTCTAAGTGACTACTAGTAATAAGTAATCCACTTTCTCTTACTACTTTCTTTAAGAGTCTTAAATAATATTCTCAATCTCTATTTTCACTTTGCACCAGTCCCATTTTCTCCTGAAATCTTTTTTCCAAGACCAGATCCACTTGCTTAATTGTTACTTATATTCCCTACTTATCCCACTGAGCCTGGTGACCATCCTTTTCCCTAACACTGCTGGGACACTCTGCTCCTCCCACTTTGTTCAAGTGAATGTCAGCCAGCTTAATCCTGGTGGGGTGTTGCTGTGCTTATTACCTCCTTACCCTATTCTGCAGATTGTTGGCTGTGCAAGGTTTCTTCTTCTCTGGTGTTCCCAAGGAGGGAGCTCCTCTCATACCCTGCCAGATCCCTATTAGAGACACCATTTGCTGCCTGCACCAACACCTCACAGCACCAACCAGAATTTGAGAGTATGAATAATGAGTCTTGGACCAGATGAAGATTGAAAGCATTCATACATTTATTGCATGTGTTCTTGCTGAGCAAATCTCAAATAAGCATCTGAGGTTTCAGGTGCTAAGGCACTTACATTATACTTTCTCATGGGAAACTTCATGTAGTTTGATACATGAGTTGCCTAACTTGCAACCTTCAGAAGGCCATTCCCATGGGACACTCCCTTGTTCTCTTGTCTCATCAGTTACTACTTTTATCTTTATTGCTCAAGCAGTCAGAGTTTCAGGGATGGCCAGATTGTTCCAAACCTCACTTTCACAGAAGAATGATTAGTGGGGGGTGGTGAGTCAACATCCTGAGATAATGGGCCCAGCCAACCCTCAACATTGCTCCCTATAGCCAAAATCATTGAATCAAGACCTCAAGTTTCTGGTTTCTGTTTCTTCCTTTGAACATAGTTGATCAATCATTGATGATGGCAGATTACTTTATTTTGAAAAGTGACTGCCTTTGGAATGTTGTGTTTCCTGGATTCCTCAGTCAGTGCCAGTGGTACTGTAGGAATTGTTCCTAAAACTCCTATAACATTTATAGAAGGAGATGCTTATCAAAAAGAACATGAGGCCAAACAAATGAGTTTTAAGGGAACTACTTACATAGTTCAGAGAACAGATGAAGGTGAAATGATAATTCCCTGGTCCAAAATTCACTGGTCCAAAATTTATTATGCTTCAATGTTTTAAGTATCAGTGCAATGATAGAGTATACATGGAATTATATGCTACTTCTTCATGTTTGAAGTTTTTGTCAATTAGTGCTTATAAGTTATTTGTATTTTAAATATTACTTAGTTGTATGGGAAATAAGTAGCTGCATTATACTTTATCATCATTATATACTGAAAGCCTTTTTATTCTATGTGTAGGGAAGAATCAAGACATGAGTCCAACCTCAGCTTTCAGTGAGCTTCCCTGGGGACCTTGGTGGATCTGTATAGAATTAGAGGAAATGAGATTCTGAAGCTATACTTTAGAGGTCAGGTGGCACATATCTGAATGTGGATTCCCCCCTGCCCCATTCTTCTTTTTCTATATTAGACATTCTAAGGTAATATAGTCAATTCCACTACAGCAACAATTTCATACTGGTTAATAAGAAATAGATGCAGAATAGATATGCCCCTAGTTAGTTCCTCAAACTTTGAATGAATGAAGCTGTTACTAAATCAACTGAAAAATTATAAGCTACTCAGATTAGGACATAGAGTATTCAAGTTACTATCCACATAATTCTCCATACTATACCACTATGATACTTTTGTGATATAGCTCCCAAATTTCGCGTCTATTTCCTGTTTCTGTACACATGGCCTAAAGTATACTCTTATGATGTATACCTGTCTGCTCCACCCATTTGGATATTTGCTCAAATGATCTCTAACATCCTCTTATCCAGCTCCTAGATTTTTCACAAAAGCATGCATTTTGCTACTCATTGTATCCAGTGCCCTTTTACATGGCCTCTTTCATTTTGAATAAGACATATTCGCAGAGAGTAATATTTCAGTAATAGATCTCAGCTCAGGAAATCATAATTATGAGGTCAACTTTGTATCATTTTCTAGTTTACATTTATGTTTTTAAGTAATTCTTTGGGCATTTATCATTATTGCCAAAGTTAAGTAGCAAAATATAATTATATTTATCAAAAATAAAGTATCTACATATGGAACTAGCATTACTTTTTATTTTGATTTTACCTCCAAACCTCTTTCTGGAGTAGAATCAGATTCCATAGATCTGTGTCTCTAAATTTTTATTCCCTTGGCAATAGTAATATGTAAAGAACAATTTAGAAAGTTAACATAGATATGAGAAACATAATGGTTTAGTGAATACTGACCTTAAAATTAGGAAGTCCCATGTACAATTACATTCTTCTGACCACATTTCTTGTGTGATGTGGGCATTTCATTTAGTTTCTGGAATTCAGGAAGTTCACAGGAATTTTCTCACTACTATCCTTAAACTAAAAATCATAAAACCAGACCCTCCCCCAAATAAGTAGAGACACATGTTATTTTACATAAACGTGTTTGGACATATGTACACATATGCATATATCTAATATGTTTTGATCTTTGAATTAATATATAGATCTATGAGAGAGATTAGAGGTTAAGCAATCTATTACCTCCCTTTTTAAGTAGCCTTGATTTTTATTTTTCTTTACCTGGAATTCAACGATTTACAAATACATTCTTTGTTTGAATAAAATAGTACTAGTCTGGCCTTTGTTACTATCAGATTTTGACATTTTCAACACAGTTCACAATTCATTATGAGAAAACCTGCAGCATTCTTGTACCGTAATATATTACAGCAAACAAAAGCAAAAACAAAACAGATCAGTTCAAAGTAACTTCCCAGTATCTGAGAATAACAAAGAACAATAACAAAGATTAGGCTTAGAAAGGGAAATAAACTGAGTGCAGAAAAATCATTCAATTAAATTAAATAGTTTCCCTTGAAAAGAAACAAAACAATTTCAAAACTCACAAATAAGAGGGGTGGGCAGGGCACTTATTTTCAAAATGTTCACTAGCTCCAATGATTGTTTGCTGCTATCATGAATAAAACTATAGCTAAATGAAAAGTTAAATTGCCTTGGTGAGGAGTTAATGTTTACATCTTAATACTTTCAGTCTCTCAGAAAAAGCAAAAGTAACAACAAATAGCCACTGCCAGAAACTGGTTTCTTGACCAACAATTTTGATTCAGCATGTGATGAATTGGTTCATTCTAAAGTGGTCATTACTATTTATGACTGGAGACTTTGTATTTTTATACAGCAAAACTTTTGGTGCATATGATAGCAAGTTTTTTTTTAATGTTAACTGTTTTCTCACATTTTGGAGTTACTGCTGCTCTTCCCATTTTTTTGTCAATATATCTCATTAGAGGAAGTAGTCTGGAGTATCATAAGTAAAATGTAATTCACCTCTATGGGATACTGGATAGAACTGCAAGAAATAATTTAAAGTTTAATTAAGTTTCATGGTGGCAGCTCAGTTAGTGCAACTATTACAGTAGTTTCAGCACTGAGTATTGCTACTACCTTCCTGTTATAGAACCAGTTATACACCTCCATCACCAGCTGGTGTGCCCTGGACAATAATGTATAGTCAGTGGAATGGTAAAATGTCTGTGAAACATGCTGTGCAAATGTATACATAGCACTTCAAGGAGAAATACCCTAACCACAACAGTCATCTGGATCGGCCTACAGCAAGTCACACATTAGACCCTTACAGGTACTTCTTGTCAAGTGCTCTGATATGATTGAGTATATCTATGGATGGTGAGAGACCACCATGTAGATAGAAAATCTGACCATCCACCAAAACAGTTAGAGGAACATAATCAAAAAGTCTGTAAAATATTTCCAAACATTTACATTTCCATATTTTCTTAAACACTCATCAGAGAAACCACATACTTTTGTGATTTGTCTACTCTCATCATTCCCTCGAAGAATAGTGATATCCTCATGGTAAGGAACCTTAAGCGCAACAAGCGCTATTTGTTGTTTCAACTGAAGAATATCCTCTGTCAACATAATTACCCATAAGCAAGGACTTTGTGTGTGGTGATTGGCCTCTAGTTGACTCTTGAGTTGAGACTCTCAGAGGTTCTTGCCTTTATGGAGCTGTTTAATCAGTTCTGTTCAAGGTTCAGTTCCTTGATGAAGACTTTCTCATTCATGATGTAGCTGCTGCTACTGCTGCCTCTGGACCTCACTGACACCTTCTCTCTTGTCCTTTCCCACCACACTCACACTACTCACACAACTTTAACCTTCTCGAGGAGTCTGTGTGTGGCAGCCTGGCTTGCTTCTGGGGATTGATTATTTGCCCAGTGAGTCTCAGTGGCATCAGAGCACCAGCAGAGTGACTCCTCCTTTAACTCTAGCTCTGGACCTCAGGTTATCTGTAATCCATTGGAATTATTTCACTTTAGTCAGAAATGTTATATGACTTGACTGAATTCATGCAAATTATTTAAAGTACATCTGTAATGAATCAAAATTTAATGCTAAAGCTATATTATCTCTTCTCAGTGATCCCTTTAAATATATATTTATTTTTAAATTTTATTTTCATTTTCAAATTATCTCTTTCCTTATTTTCTCCCCTATGGAATAAAAAGGAAAGAAATTTGATTCCCAGTATACATATACATAAATAAAAAGAAGCATTTTCACATTAGCCATTTTGAGAAGGAAAATAAAAGGAACTTTTTAATCTGTGAGTTTTCTCTTTGGAGATATTTTTTTT